>CM071837.1:45779741-45998902 GCA_036507285.1 Trichosanthes cucumerina | reverse complement strand
TTGACCATTGGTCATTTAATTGAACATGATCCTACTTGTGTGTCCACCATACATTGTTCAAGGTCTCATAAACATGACCACGGAGCTTAGTTTATTGGATTTAAGTTTTAATTCTGAGATTACAAGATTTGAGGAAATATAACATTTTATTTATAACCATCAAATAACTACATGAGTTTAGGAAAAATGCCAACAAACTCCCACTTGATCTAAAGCTAGTGGAGTACAACAACATTACACTAATGTAAATATAATAAACTAGGGCATTGAATACCCTTTGTACAACATGCCCCCACTTGCCTAGTTAGGGTATCACTTTCGTAGACCTAGACTTTCTAGGTGACCCTCAAACACCTTAGTGATGAGAGTCTTTGCAAATGGATCGACAACGTTGTGCTTGAAGCTATCTTTATGGCGATTCACGTGCCTCGATGCACAATTTCTCGTATCGGTGATATACGCTCGATGTGTTTTCCCTCTTGTGACTTCGTGGTGTTGGGTTTTATGTCCTAAACCTCGCGGGCTTATGGCTGAATGTATATTCTATTTTGCAATAAAGATGTTATTGAGATTTATTCAAATAAAAGTGTTATTGAATAAAGTGAGTTGTATATTTTTGAAACCTTAATCCAATAATGAACTCCTTGGTTATAGGAAGTATACTTCAACTTTATGTGTGACATAAATGGATCAAGTTCAAGTTTTAGCGAGCGGTCTATAGTATAAGGATTGGGTTGGGTACGTATTCTAGGGACACTATGGAGTGCGACCACTTTGTAAAGTATAAAATGATGTGATCTGCAGATAAGATTTCATGGAGACATCTTGGCGGGCGATCTATTGATGAGTTTGCAAAAAGGCCCGAGCAATGAAATAGTCACTTAGACTTTATAACTCAGTTTCTTGTCTTAGCGACTATACTCATATATTGACCTTCGTAACTCGATCTTAATCACAGGCGTGCCATAAACTCCAGTTATTGCGGTTATCCGCCAGATTTGCATGGGTGAGAGTGGTCGAGATTGCAGGCTAATAAGCCTCCATTTAGGGGATAAGGCGGGTGATATTTGGGAACATAGTTGCAGATGGAATTCACTGCACTACCCACTTTGAGAATAGTAGAGAGGTTGTTTCGCCAGAGTCTTGACTCACGGGGTCTTGAAGCAAAGGCCACACCCTCTCGTTGGCGAAAGGGATTAGGGTTATTAGATTTGGACCCCCCGACAATTTTATTCATTAAAGGATCAATTTGGGCTTAAGAACAAAATAATAGTATAGGTAAAGCATTAAATTTAGTCCAGGTACTTAATAACGAAAGAAGCGCTGAAGAGATAAACTTACTAATCATGGTTTATATAAGGTAGACAAAAATACATCTCTGATGAGAGGAGTGCGGCCACTTTGGGCTTTAGTAGAAGAGTCCCCGTGGTTAACGAATGTTGATTAGCTAGGCGAAGAAATTTTGATGATTAATCTCGTATCGTTGGAAGCTCGAGATCTATGAGATCAGTTGGGGTCTACGCACTAACTTGGACTAAGCCTTGCAACATTTTGAAGAGAAAAGAATTTGAATTATTCAGAATTTGTTTTGGGGAGAAAAGCGTTAATTATGTGATATGCTTAGCATGTAATATAAATTAATTATAAAATTAACTATGATAAATAAGAGAGGTGAAGTACTTAAATACCAATTTAAATATTTAGTTCGATTTATAACATAAATAGAGATTCATGTTAGACCAATTAGACTTAAGAAATCGGAAGTTAGTCAATTATTTGGTTTGATATTTAATATTAAATTAAGTTATTATTTAAAATCAATTAATTAGATTAATAAATTGATTTTTAGAGGTAAAATTAATTTTTATAGTAATTTTGAATTCAAGTTAAATGAAAATTGAAATTGATTTTGAAGTTTGAATTGGACCAAAGTCATAAGCGGTGAATAAGCAACTTTAGTTTGAAATTCACTGCAATTGATTACACTCCTTCTTGTAATCCTTCTCATCTTCATGTTGTCATCTTCCTCCTGGCAGAAAGAAGCTTTTGGTTTTGCTTTAATTGAAGAAGCAGCGCATGAATTAAGAGAATTTTAACGAGGAATTTTTACTGATTCACGTTTTTAGACCTTTCTCGTCATCTATATTCAAATTCTACTAAATCCTAGAATCCACAATCTATTCGAGAAATTTGAGGATGGTAAGAGAAGACTATAAAGGTGGTACACAAAGTGTTTATGACAAAGAAATTGCCCATAGATTTGGGAGATTTTGGGGATAGAAAGGTATGTGTTCTTACTCTCTATTTTTCATGTTTGGGCATGCTTTTTATTTTTAAAATTGATCAATTTAAAGTGTTCAAGATCAAGAAGTTGCTTCTTCTTTCTTAATATGGACTCTTTCACGAGGTTTCCCTCAGGATTTAGCCCATTGCACCACTATTATCTGAATAAAGAGTGGCTGTGAGTTTATATTCAGAGATAACTTCCGAATCTGTCATGAGCTTCGCTTGAACAAAGCCCATCTCTTTAGGTACCCTTGCTGTTCTTCACATATTCAACTTCCATTGTAGAGTGTACGAAGCATCATAGTGATCGCTTAGCCAAACTATAGCTCCTTTCATAGGAGTAAACCAACGCAAGCCTGATGCTGGATTTCTATAATCCTTGTCCGGTCTAAAGAGATTAAGTTTGTATATCAATGGGGTAAATCCTTACTTCCATACACACTTGAGCATGTGATCCCACTCATTCTCCCTAAGATACTTGAAGATTGGCTTAAGCATTGTCTTGGCAGTCAAATCTTAGATTAAGTTGGTACCCTCGGACAATCCCAAACTGCCTATGATGTCTGGGCACAATACCACTGACATAGGCGTACATCAAGTTAGCTCAATTTGATGCATAAAGAGGACCCGTCTCATGACCTCAACGCAGGATGTCTTAGGACATTGTTCGCCAAGACAAATGAACTTAGTGCCTAAAGGAAACAAGCTTTTGTTGGAGTCCCACCCATCTTACTCTCGATACCAACATGCTTAGCCGATATATGATGCACAGGGCCAGACTAGTGTTTTATTCTTGCGATTCCGGACAATCTAGATTCCAGAACATGCGTATATACTCCCAAATCCGACCATTATTTGAAGTTGCATTAAGCCAACTTGATTTTTGAATATCGGTGAAGAATTCTATATCATTCCCAACAGATAGGATGCCATCCACATACAACACTAGAAAGAGATAGTACTAATGATGATTTTCTTGTAAACACAAGGCTGTTGATCAACACACTGGTCAAAGCCATAGATTTGACAAGCCTCATCAAGCCTTATATTCCAAGACCTTACAGAGCCATGTTTGGGTCCATAAATAGACCGATATAAGCTTTGCCGACACTTTTGCTCTTAGTAACTTATTGAATGAACCGCTGGGGATTTGAGTCCATGTAAGAATGTTTTTGTCAAAGGTTGTCTTGACATCCATGCATCATACCTCCCCAATCATAATCGTCATCCGGTACTTATTGGCGGGTTTCAATTAAGCCCATGTAGCGATCGGGCTTTAACAACAACCCACTCCACTCGTCGAGCACTCTCAGCTCGCGAGATTAATGTTTTTGACTTGGCGTGTTGGTCATCGACAACTCTTGATGATGTATTGTATCTTCGGCCAGCCTTTGGCGACTTGTTGATCCTAATTCATTAGCTGCGACCTTGCGCTTCTTTGTTTATAGTTCCTAATGTGATCTTCCTCTCTAGGAGAGATTAGCTGGTTTATCGACACAAGCACCCTATTTTCCTAAGGATCATAGAATAGAGCCACCTCTGGAATTTTCCCTTAGGGTAGCCTGAATGGGCTGTAATTTTTAAGCGAGGTTCCAATTTCTTGGAGGTTGTCATTGGTACATGGGTTGGACATCCCATAATTTTTGAAATAGCATAAACTACTATTTCAGATTCCTCCGGAGTTTTGAAACGTGTTTGAAACACTCTTGAAGGAACATTCTTCAAAATAAGCTCAGATCTCACTTACATAACGAAAAGAGTCGGGAGGCAGGCATAACTCATCATCGGCCCAAGACCATATCTAAGCGGGTTATTTTTCTCCTTCCAGATACACCATTTTGTTGTTTGGCATACAAGAGTGAGAGTTGAGGCGTTATTCCATGTTCTATCATATAGTCACGGAGATTAAGGTCCATATACTCTCCATCTCGTCGGATCGAAGTGTTTTGATTTATTTATCTAAAAGGTTTTCAACCTCGATCTTAAACTCCTTGAACTTTTCAGGAGTGTTTGAGACTTCCCCGATGCGATAGAAGTAAATATATCTATATGCGGAATAATCATCTCCAAAAGAGATGAAATATTCATCACCCTCCTCGACTTTAACTCTCCTGCCGGACCACAAAATGCAGATATACTTACGAGATCTAAGGGTTGCTTTGGCTCTATAACATTTTTCGATAAAGAGATCTTTTGGTCATTTTGCCTTGAGAGCATGATTCACATCACATACGGTAAGAACTTTCTTCTAACTTTCGTTTAGAAGTCAAGATTCTTTACAAGTTTATCAATCCTATTAGATTTATGTGACTAACCTTAGATGCCAAAGATGGGCATTTTCTTTAAGGAGAAACTTTTTACTTTTTAGTTAGATTGTATTTGTTGTTTAACTCAATGTTTAAAACCATTTTACTGGCCAGATTGAGGCCTTAAACATACAAATTATTCTCAAGAAAGGAAATTGTGGAGATTTTCAACACCTTTCTTTGAAATAAGCACTTTATTCATTGAAAAAGAAATTGCTTTACCCTTGTTTAATTAAACAGAAACAAAAATAAGGTCTCTAATAAACCCGGTACTATATACATGTTATCGATAACAAATGTTTCTTGCTAAACAACAACTCTCTGTAGTACTTGCTTTGCTATGGATGAGACAATCTCCCAGTACCAACTTTGAGTGTTATCTCCCTTCCCCTCTGATTCTTTCTGCTAAAACTAATCCTGAAAAGAAGACCAAACATAGTTAGTAGGCGCCTAAATCTAGTATCAGAGACGAGTTATCACTCTCCACTAAACAAGTTTCCATATACAATAAATCATATTTACCTTCATTCTTCTTGTGGGCCAGAAGTATTTGGGCGATTCCTTTTCCGGTGCTCATCGGTGTTGCAGTGAGAAACACTTTCTTTTACTGCAACCTCCTTGAACTTTTTGCCATACAGGCGTGCATAAATCAACTCGTTTCCCTTTTCCAGCCTTTTCATCTTCTTCTTCTTTCCTTTCGAGCATGAAAGGACAAAGCTACAAGTTTGGTCCCAGAATTAGAACCCTTGTGATAAGACCGATAGGCAACATTTGTCTCACCTTCTTGTCACCGGCTTTCATTAGAGGCGTAGGTTTGTTCATAAAAGTGTTGCTCACGAAACTAAAAACTCTTGGAGGAGTCTCCAAAATGAAGGTGGCTTGACTCGACTAAATCGATAGATGCACCAGTTCATCTACACCGTTAAAGTGGATCATCATATCGAGAACATGTTTCACTAACGAGGCGTTCCCTCCTTCATCCAGCGTTAAAAACGTGTTTGAGAGCATCATCGTGTCGAGACACGAAAGGACTCTTGTCAGAACATATCCTACCAAGCGATCCCATGATCTCCCTAAGCGGTGACCATATTCGTGTTTATTACCTAAAATATCAAATATCTTGGCTAAGATATAGACCTTGGCCTTGTCATTGGCCTTAATCCACCTATCATTACCACGTTATGAACATTTAGTGTTGCGGTGGTGTCTTTCGACACTTGAGGACATTCCTTAGTGAGTACGAGTTTGGTGCGTCCACAACTAGTATTGTGTTAATATTGTTTTTCCAAGTTTGGTAGTTGTCATAGGTTAATTTTTGGCTACCTAGTAGGAAATCATTCGAACTTGACATGTTTCTTTGAAAATAAAGCGATAGCTTTACAAAATGTGATATCATTGGAGGCTTAAATTATGTTAGTTTTGTGATAATTGCGGGGTTTTCATGTGTTTAATTTGTTGAATTTCGGGATAAAGAGAGCAATACAAGGACGGATGGAAATATGGGTGAAAAAGCGAGTCTAAGTATGTTTAAAGGCTAAAAATAACATTAAATGGATGGAAGGCCGACACAAGGAATCAAACCGAGGAAGATGGTGTTGCAAGCGCGATTCTAGGCGTTACAGCGCCTGCGTCTAACCATTCAACCTTGAGCTCATATAGATGGTGTTTACAGCGTTGGCGTTTGCCCAGCGCCCGACTTCTGCGACAAAGATGCGCTTGAAGACGCGTAGTGATGGCATTTGCATGGCGCCTTGCGGCGTTGCAACACTACTTCCAATAAGCAAAAGCGCGGTAGCGAACATTACAAGCAGCTGCGAGATTTTTCCTTTTTGTATATTCGCCTAGGGCGCGGCGTTGCAACGCCATGCCCGCGTTGCAACGTCGTCTTAGATATTATAAAGGAAATTATACCTCGTGATTTAGGGAGAACTTTTGGAGAGCTTTTTGGAGAGCTTTTGAAACCATTGTCTAAAATTCATTGTGAGGGTTGTAAGAAGACTTTTGAGAGATTTGATGGAAGACTTTTTGTACAGGGTCCATGATAGGTGTTGGGATCGTTGTCCTTCATGCTCACGAGAGTTCTTTCTTACGTTCTTTTCCCTTTGTTTGTTAAACTATGGTTTTGTATTTGAGTTTAGTAGGATCTATACGTGGATATGGTAGCTAAACTTCGTTATCTAAGGGATAGATGTAGCATTTTTAATTATGTTATTTTGTTGAATTAGTACTTTTAGTTTATTGTTATGCTTTTATTCATGCAATTGCATCATAATGCTTATAGACTCTTGATCAGTTTATTTGTTCTTGAATTGCGAATATTTTCTTGTGAAAGATATTTTAGATTTGATCTCAATTGCATGAGTGATAGTTACTTTGACTTGAGAATGATTAGAGTGTTATTAGAAACCCATAAGAATTGAGACTTAATGTCATGTTTTGATTTTAGGTTGAGCAGAGATGTTTAATTCTATGTCTTGCATGAGATTAGCTTGCCTCGAGAGAGGTTATTTGTTATATTAGTTTCTTGGTTTATAAAGCGATTTGCAATAACCCATTAGCATGGTCTCGAATAAAATAGTTAATTAATTAGTAAAATCTAGTCCTAAGATATTTGTCTCTCTGGATTATTCTCAATTTTCACTCTTTGATTTTGTGTTTCACTTCACCTTAAGTTTAATTTTCTAGATAAAATTGAGTGAGTGGTATTGATAGGAATTAATTAAATTAAATAACTTTAATCACTGTGGACAATACTACGTACTCAAATTCACTATATTAAAACTTGGCGTACCTTTGCAGTTGCAAAATTTATGCAACAAAAGCGTTTCTTGTATTAGTTACTTCGCGTGAACTTATATTAAATCCAATCAATTTTAGCATAATTAATCTATGATCTCTAGGTCAATTAATTTTCAATGATACCCCAAAGGTTTTAGAAGAGCGCCCTTGCCAAGAGAGTAGTGAATCACTCCTCCTTTGGGACAGAGACTATCTCGTAGGAGCTCTATTCTGCAGAATAACTCTTATTCACTATAGGTTCTAGTGATAACTCTCGATTATGAGAGTTATTTAAGACCTTTATTGATTTTCTATTATTTAAATTGATCAAAAAGTAGGAGAAAGCATGAGTAACTTTTCCAAGAATTACATCATTTTCCTAAAACTAATAAGAAAACTCACATATCTTTATTTGGCTACCACGAAGGCAAAATGAGGCAATTGCACAGCTAGCAGGTGCATATTGATGCAACGGCCTAGCTTTGGAAACTAACGTCTACGATCACTTAAGTGCAAATGGAAAAACGGGCGGGAATCGGAAATTATCCAATCACGCTATAATTGAGAAAAGAATCTAAGGTGATTGGCGAAAACCTAAAGACAAAGCTACTCTACATAAATAGGCAAGTCGTGCACTGATGAAAAGAGCCAATTTGGAGAGGAGAGAATTATGCACAAAAAGTCATTGTAAATGCACTTTCTTTCTTTGTTTTCTTACTTTATAATTCGGTTTCCCATTTGAAATTCCGTTTTGTTTTGTTCTTAAGTTCGATTCGATTTTGAAGTTATTTTTTGTAGTGTAGTACACGTTGTTAAATTTGTCGGTTCATTATTCGATTCGAGTTTTTATTCAAATCCGTTCTGTAGTTTTGTTTATGACTTGTTGTTTGCTTTGATAAAGATTAACTATTCTATTCATCATCCTTGTTTGAAAAGCTTTCTTCATTGAGAAACTTGAATATCCTCTCAGTTCTGGCAAAGAGTGGTAGATCGAGAGGGTGGTTGAGATGTTGTAAGTATTTTATTAGATGCATTTAGCTTTATTGTTTCATCCAGTGATGAGCTAACTTCCCTTAGGGATTCGAATGTAGATACCCTGAGGGAAGACAACAAACCTCAAAGCAAGAGTGGTTTGTTTAGACCTCTAAATAAGTTTACTTTTTGGTGATTGTGTTGTTGGGAAGCCTTGGCCAGGCCATCTGGGTGACCTATCAAGCTCGAGTTCGGCACAAAAGGTCGACTTAGAGCGAAGTTTTAGTAATGGAGTAAAGGGGCTTAGTAGACCAGAACATTGATCCTAGGCATAGGAAAGACTTCAGACCATAGAGCCATGGTTATGAAAACTTGAGATAGATTGACCATAGACATATAGGAAGCAATCACTCGACCTCCTAATGATACTTCACGGAAGGTCAAATGGGAGTAGGGCTTGGTTTACTTGCTTGGAGAGTTTAGTCGAATTACATCGCGGCGATCAAGCGCTTGATGTAGTTCAAAACAATTGCATTGTGTAATAGGAAAAAAACAACCATCGGTAAGCGGTATGAAGGCAATTGCCATGTTTTGCCTTTATGAGCTAGTATGTCCATTATTGTCGTTGCCATTTGTAATGCACTGCTGGCTGCAGAGGTGTAAGCATTATGCGAGGCAATTGCCTCGAGTTATCTTGTCTTTCATTAGTGGACTCAACATTACGAATCTCTTCTTTTTATTATTGCATTTATCTTAAATATAATCACTTATCACTTCTTACAATTTTTGTTTACCTTTGCAATCCATCCACATCTTATTCATTCTTGATCGGTTTTATTTCACGTTTCCCCTTGGGCTCGATACTCTGCAGAACACTTCCGATTTTATATATTACTTTGATCGCGTGCACTTGTGCATTTTCTCATATCATCTAGTTTACCATTATACGGTTTTTGGATTCATTAACTCTTCATGCATCCTATGAGTGTGACCTTTCATCTTTAGATTCGAGTTCCCATCAACAAAATTTTGCAGAAGGGAGGACTAAGTTGGAAGAAGCAAACCAATACGTCCTCTTCAAAGTCTAAGCGGTTTAACTTTGTTGGCGGATCAAACATCTATCAACATATTCGGCTATCTCACCTGCTTCCATGCTCAGGCCACCAATGTCGTCCTCTTGAAGTTTTTTTACATCTTGGTACTTCATGGATGCATAACGTGTTGAACTATGAGCTTCCTCTGCTATAGAATCTTTAAGCTCACTAATACTAGGACGCATAGTCTTCCCTACTTAACTATTGCTCAGTAATCTGCTCTTATCTTAAATTCTTCCTCTGGGCCTGTGTGGACTTTCCAAACATCTTACGCAAGTTACTATCCTCTGTTGTCTTCGACAATCCCTGCTTCTTTCACAATGACGACACAGAAGTGAGCTAAAGACTCCCGAATTTTACCATCCACAGCCTTAGCCAGATCCTTAAGCGCGCTTAAAAGGTTGCTTGAATACCACACAAGGCATCCTAGGAAGTCTTTGATGGAGATCGGATCCTTGAGTAGCGGAAGCGTGATTTGAAATCGATTTTTGCATGTTTATTTTGGTTGAACACAAATACCGGTACATTGGTGTAAAACAAAGATAAGCATACATTTCTAATCTAATTAGGCATGGATATAATCATGCAAACATGTTGTAAAAATAACTAAACTAAAGGGAAGTGAAATTACCTTTGTAGATCAAATCGGCAACTCCTTGCTCGTTTATAGCCTGACAACACGCGAGGCGTTCTTCTCCTCTGTTATTTCTTCTCCTAGGGACAACACCACGAGAAAACCTTACATGGCTCACGAGTTCCGCTTAGATCTCCTTGGTGGGAAGGGTTCAACAATTTGGAAGAGAGGGGAATTAGAGAGAAGTCTTTGGAAATTCACGGTGCTCAATTTTCATCATCGATCGATTCACACCTTCTCCACGAGAAGAAGAAGCAATTTATCAGGATAACTTCCCCCACTCCTATCGATAGGGAGTTGAAGGGAAGTGGGGAGCGTGTCCATAATAATATTAAATACCAATAATAACTAATCTAATTAATAATTATATATAAATTATATTATATTTAATTAATCAAATTAAATATCTTATATTTAATTAAGATTAAATCATATTTAATCATATTTTTCCCTCTAACCTATAGTTTTAATGTACATCTTATGCACATTAAATTATAACCATAGTTTTCAAATATAGAATCACATTAGTATTTAAATTTAACATTTGAACTCTTTTAAATATATAATTCTCTCATATAATTTAATATGAATCATATTACATTAAATTTATAATATATAGTTTCAACACTTTATATTATATAAATATCTATATACATTGAATTTATTCCTAATGAATTTAAACATTTCAAATTCAATTCACAGCTAGAAGGTGGACTGTGGACCTCTGATTAGAAGCTCAGCGATACGAGATTACTCGGTTAATCTCATTAACCTCTAATCAACATTCGTTATGGCAGGAACACTCCACTAAAGTCCCACATCTACACTCTTCTCATTGCGATATATATTTACTGTGTCCACGGATATAGACCAATAATAAAGTCAAACCTTGAAGAATGTTAGTAACACCCGCTTGGTCAAATTATCGGTATACACAGGTTACATCTTGTATACTTAAGAAATCACTTTGGTGCTCCTCTAATGAACAATTTGTTTGTGGTCCAACCAGCAAGCGAAGTCTCTCGGGCAAATGAGGAGTGTCGGGCCCTTTGTTCAAGTCTCGGAGACACCACTTAAAGGGAACATTCATCTTCTTACCACTAGTAAGCGGGAAGGTGAATTCCATCTTGCTAAAGCTAGAGTCATGGTACTCACTTGGTCTTATCCCCGAGAAGGTAGACATATTGGAGTCGTAGAATCGCGCTCTCACCCTCATCTACTAGTCAAAGGATAATCCCTCACAAGCAGGAGTTAAGTAACCGCATTTCGAGGATTGAGATCAGAGTTCCCTAGGTCATCCTAGTGAAATAGAAACCTAACTAGTCAGCGGAGTTACACCTAGTAGTTACTATTTGCGATCCCGATCTATGTAATCTCATTACATAGGATATCCCCCACTCATATGTCATCTACGAACACGTTAGGATCACGGTGTTTTGTATCATATACAAAGTGAGCCACATCCATAGTTTTACAGGGGTTAGGTACCCAGACCTTATCCACTTACGATTGACCCTTTAATTGTATCTCGAGGCCAGAGATCCTTTATATATACACTACATTGATTAAAGATACATTTTACAACCTTGAATGTTTAGTTTATTGGATTTAGGGTTAAAAAATGGCAATATAAATGAAATAGTGAACAATAACTCTTTATTGGAAATAATAACACTTTATTACAATAATTAGAACATAATTACAAACTACAAGTTTTAGAGGCACAAGCCAAACAAACTCCCACTTGAATTAAAACTCTAGTAGGGTACATTACAATCTAAAATAGTGGTACTTGAGAATACAAATACACATAAACTAGGGCATCCATATATCCTGTACATATCTCCCAACATACTAGGTGCCTCGTACATATCTAAGTAGTCTAGACTTTCCAAATGACCCTCAGAACACTTTAGGCTGTGAGAGTCTTTATGTGGATCAACAATGTTGTGCTCCAAAGCGATCTTACGTGAGTATCACATCTCCTGCGTTGCTTATTTCTGTAAGTATCGAGGTAATATGCTTCCTCTCGATGTGCTTTCCATAAACATGGTTTCGAGGTTCCTTTGAATTAGCTCTACGGCACCCGCTTGTTTATCGCGATTATAAGGTGATGAAATTCCATATTTGGAACAACTTTCCGAATCGGTAAGAAATTTCCTTAGCCAATAGCCTCTTTAATTAGCTTCATGAGCGGCGACATACTCAACCTCCATCACGGAGTGCTGCGATGCATCCTTGCTTGATGTTTACGCCATACTATAGCTCCCGGATTAAGGGGTGAAAACTTATCCGATGTGGATTTTCTAGAATCCTTATCGGTTTAAAATCAGAATCAAGGTGTATCTAAAGTAAGGATCAAATCCTTAGTCTCATACTGCACCAGCATATAGTCTCTCAATTTCTCCTAAGATGCTTGAGATATTTTTAACCGATCCGATGGTCTAACCTGGATTGGATTGAGTACCTCTATGGCTATTCCCCTTTGCACCAGAAAATGTATGTCCATTACGTGATTATAGCGGCATTAAGCTACCTATTGCGGAGGCATGAGAATCGTCTCATATCCTCAACCTCTTGAGGTGTCTTGAGAACCTTTGTTCCTTAGACATATGAACTCCATGCGAAGGGTAATAAGCCCTCTTGGAATTCAACATCAAATATTGGGCCAACATTTTCTCGATATAAGATGCTTGAGGCGAGCTGGTGTTTGTTCTTGCGATTTACGAAAATGCGAGATCCCAAGAACATATTGCGCATCTCCCATCTTTTATTTGGAATTGGGTCACATGACCAATTCTTTATGTCGATGAGTATCCTACTTCATTCTCAATAGGTAGGATATCATCCACATCAAAGTACCAAGAAAGCTCTTTGTCGTTGATGTTCCTCTTGTAAACACGGGGCTCATCAGCGTTTTGAGTCAAAACCATAAGACTTGATCGCGATGTCAAATCTTATGTTCCAAGATCTGATGCTTGTTTCAACCCATAAATGGATCGATTGAGCTTGCAAACTTTTGCTTTTGACCTTGGTTATGAACCGCCGGGTTGAGACATATAGATGCTCTGCGTCAAGATTACCATTCCAAAAAGCGGTCTTTCACGTCCATTTGCCAAATCTCGTAATCATAAAAATGTGGCTATGGACAAAGTATCATATAGACTTATGAGACTTAAGCATAACCTTTGAGGAAAAGAAGTTTCCTCATAGTCAACTCCTTCCACTTTTGGTAAAACCCACTTTGCTCTGAGGAAAAAGTTTCCTCGTAGTCAACTCCTAATCAACATTCCATAACTTAGCATTTAACACTCCACTAAAGTCCATGGCCTCTTCTCACTGCTGAGATATATTTTGTGTCCATGGATATTGACTGTATGACAGTCAATCAATCCTTCACGATGTTAAGCGTAACACAGTGGGTCAAATTATCGTTTGTACCTGCTCCGGGTTACAACTTGTACTGCCAAGTACCAGTGCTACTTTAATGAACAATTTGTTTGTGGTCCTACCAGCAAACGAGAGTCTCCCTCATGCCAGCCGGAGGGTGGGACCCTTTATTCAAGTCACGGAGACACCGCTTAAGGGAACATTCATCTACTATACCTGGTAGGCGGGAAGGAGTGGGTATTCCATCTTCTTGAGGCTAAGTCCCGAGTGCTCACTTTCGGTCTTGTCTCTCCAGAGAGGTAGGCATATTGAGTCGGCGAATATCGGCCACTCTCACCATACTAGTCAAAGGACAATCCCTCCTCACGAGGAGTTCATGGCTTACTTTCATAAAGGATTGAGATCAAGTTGCCTAGAGTCATCTTAGTGCCAATAGAAACCTAACTAGTCAGCTGGGAGTTACACCTGGTAGTTCTTATTTCTACGTGATGGAGTCTTATGTAATCTCATGACATAGGATATCCCCACTCATACCATCTACTGCGAACCGCGTTAAGGATTACAGGTGTTTGTATCATATGTACACAAGTGGGGGCACATCCATAGTTTTACCGAGGTAAGTATCCAAACCTTATCCACTTACTATAAGACCCTTTAGGTTGTATCTCGGACCAAGAATCCTTTATTTGTCACACTACATTGATGAAAGATACATTTCTGACCTTGGATGTTTAGTTTTATTGGATTTAGGGTTAAAACAATGGCCAATAATGTAAATAATGAACAATAACTCTTTATTCAAATAATAACACTTTATTCTGATAATTAGAATATAATTACAAATTATGAGTTTTAAGGACCTGAAACCCCAATGATTCTTCGACTTTCACACATAGTGCATCTGCTACTCGTTAGCCTTACCTACATGGTATTCCATGGTACAATCATAATCTTTAATCATTTCTAGCCATCAAATCTGCCGTCTCATATTCAACTCTTTCTTATCAAAGATATAATTGAGACTCTTATGATCCCGTGCAAATGTGGCACCTCTCCTGGAACAAATAATTTCTCCGAGATCTTCAATGCTAAAAACAGCTGCTGCTTTAGCTTAAAATCATGGGTAGTGTATGTACACTTTCGTGCCTTTTCAATTACCTTGATGCATAAGTTATTACCTTTCCTTCTTGCATGAGCACACACACCTAATCCTTTCCTCGAAGTGTCCTTTGTAAAATGCGCATACTATTTCCAATTACAAGAAGTGCGAGAATAGAGTGTTTTCACTAATCTCTGCCAGACTCTAAGTTTGTTCACACTTATGTCTGATCACTCAAATTTAGCATTCTTCATTGTAAAAGTTGTTAAAGGAGTAATGCTAATCATGAAATCCTCAACAAACCATGTGCAGTAGTATCACCTTAGCACTGAGAAACTATGTACCTCTGTGCAGCTTTAAACCCGGTCTCTCCCAAATTAACCCAACTTTCACTTCTGTGGATCCACGCTAACTCCATTTCTTTGAAATAACATGCCATAGAAAGCACTACGATTCAGCAAAACTCACATTTGTTTGAATTTAGCGTTATAAATGTTTTGTCACGTAGTGTTTGTACAGAATAATCCTCGAGATGTTTCTCATGGGCTTTCCCTGCAATTAAAGTAAACTAGTATGTCATCAATGAACAACTATCACAAACGGCCGATCCAAATACGATGGAAAATCTTTGTTCATGATGTCCATGAAAATTATTGGTGCATTTATTTGAGCCGAATGACATTACTTTACAAAACTTATAATGCTGAATACCTGCGTTGTGAATGTTGTCTTAAGATATATACGATTCCACGATGACTGGCTGATGGTATCCACGATCTTAAATCAATCTTGAAAACATTGATGCTCCGATTAGTGGTCAAACAAGTCATTTATGCATAGTAAAAAGGATAACTTGACTGCGATATCGTGACCTTGTTTAATTGTCTATAATCAATGTATAATCTTGGGGTATCATCTTTCTTCTTTATGAATAACACTGGAGCTCTCCAGAGGCGATACACTGGTTTATTGTATCCCTTGTCAACTAGTTCTTGTAGCTGCATCTTTAGTTCCTTGAGCTCGCTTGAAGCCATTCTATATGGCGATTGCGAAATAGGTGTTGTTCACAGTAACAATTGAATAATGAACTCAGCTTCTAACTGCATCGGTGGTTAAACCTACTGGAATCATTTGGAAAAACATCAAGATATTCGTTTCACGACAAGAGCATCTTACGGTTTTAGCTTTTCTTCACTGCACCTCTACCATGTGCAAAGAAGCGTTGTGCAATCTTTCTCTGACAACTTCTCGGCATTTAAAGTTGAAATCAAAACTCGTAAGAATAATCTTCCTTTCACCTGACTGATGCCCGATGCAGAGAAAAATGTCAGGTGTCTAAACTAATGCAACTAGGATGAGACTGACTCTCCTTTGGCGTGCAGTATACACGGTCCCGGTCTGACAAGTGATAAGAAAGTATCGATCCACGAGGACTAGTAGAATCTAAATCAATGAGGTGTCTAGAAATTTGCCTCCTATTTTTTTTTTTTTTTATGCAATGCAATAGGCATGCAAATTTGTGTTAAAGAAATCGAGTGAATGCAATAATAGAATTTGATTTTTATCTTATTAATTGGATGAGTTAAGTATACGAAGACTAATGCAATAATTCAAAAATGCGTGAAAGCGTTAGAAACATAAACTAGGCAGAGAGTAACTAGGGCTTTTAGATTGAGAGAAAGGCTAGGTTAAGTTGAAGTTTCATGTATAATTAGAATAACAAATATGTGGTTGATGCCTTGAATTTACCTTCACACGTGATCAAGTGAATTTTCCAAAATCACTAAATTTTAAGACCAACAATTTCCTGATTGAGACCTAAATTCGCTCATGATTTCAAGGTTCGAATTGGATTAATTATCCACTAATTAACTCAAGATCCTAGAATGAAATTTTAATTTCCTAATTCACTAGCTTTTCCAAGTTCATGAATTTAAAGAGTTAAAAAAGTGGCCAAATTTTAACCTCATGCATCGTTGTAAACATTAAAATCTCATAAATTCAACTATGACATCAACCATTAATTTATTACAATTTATACATTGAAGAACAACTTAACCCGTTGCCTACAAAAATTTAGCTCATGATTGGAGTCAAATTACACATATTTAAGTTCAGCATGCTTTCACTAATCAAAGAGATTTATATCTAGAGAACAACCTAACGATACCACACAATTTGTCTAAGCAGTGAGCAATTTTGACTTCTAATCGTGTGTAAACAACTCAACAAAGCGATTATCAAATTTGCAGAATAATAAGCAATAGCACTTCAAAGTAAGGAATAGTTACACAGGGTGGCTTGTTTGTTTTGCTTGACAATAGCCTAACAAAGCACCTCGACTTTGGTCTCTGGCGGGGTGCTGCTTCGACCAAAGCGCCTCGATTGACCTCAACATACGATCCGCAAATTGCTTTGGCAAATGGCTTATCGGTTTTGCTCTTCCACGACTTACCACGTGATTGCTTGACAATATTTCGGGTGACTCCATGAAATTGCTTGGCAATAGTCGGGTGACTCTTCACAGCGGCAACGCGAAGGCCACACAAATGTTTTGGCGAAAAGTTGGGCGATTCCTCGCACCTATCACGCTGACAATGCTCCTCTGTCCCTCCTTCGCGATTGCTTGGCAATCCAATAGGTCTCGCTTCTCTCGTCTTTGCCCCTGCAATTGCTCTGACAATTTTTGGCGCATTCTTCCGATTGCTTCGGCGAGGAAGTAGGTTAGCTCTCTCGATGCCTTCACGTTTTCTCCTCGGCTTTTCTTTGTAGCAAAGCAGCGAACCTCGATCTCCCCTCACAATTGCTTGACAATCGGCGACTTTCTTTGTGATCTCCACTGCTCCTCTTGTTCCGTCTCCTCGGCCTTCTGTAGCAACACCTAACTTCTTCGCGATTGCTTCGGTAAACACAAGGACTCTCCTCTCATAAAAAACGCCCCCTCCTTGGCTCTCTCTTCTTTTTCCTTTTATCACAAGAAGATGTTGCCCTAGTTTGATAATTACAAACACGCCATTTAGGGTATAAAGACCATTTGCCTCTGGATAAAATGTCTAAAATGCCACTTATGGGTTTGTAATTTTTTTCTTACACATCTCCTGCTGAGAATATTCCTCATACATCATTATCAATCATAAATCAAACTAAATATGTAAAAGTTAAGAAAAATCTCAAATTGCGGTCTTTAATTACTTGTTAGCTAATTTCTCCAAATTAAAGCACAAAATCATCAAAATTAATTCTTTTAGAACCTAATGCTTAAATTCAAGATTTTCAACTAACATTCATAATTTTAGAGGATAAAATAACATGAAGCTCAATGAATTCTATGCAATTCAAGTTGATTAAGCACTAAAATTCTAGTAAAATAACTCTCCTATGGCGAGTTATCAAACCCCAAACTTGAACTACTCATTGTCCTCAATGAGTTCTATTCAAAAAATTTTAAAAGACCTTCAGACTCAAATCAATTGCTTAGCCAGAACAAGAGTTAAGGACTTACGCTCTAAGTTGCAAGTTACTATTCATTCAATGCTTTCTAAGTGGT
This sequence comes from Trichosanthes cucumerina, assembly GCA_036507285.1. Taxonomy (NCBI): domain Eukaryota; kingdom Viridiplantae; phylum Streptophyta; class Magnoliopsida; order Cucurbitales; family Cucurbitaceae; genus Trichosanthes; species Trichosanthes cucumerina. Next base: position 45,980,796 of record CM071837.1, on the reverse strand, counting down.
TTCATCCGAGTTTCCTACATAACACTTAATTCTTAGTACCAGAGCAAACCAACTAGGATCGGCACCTACCCTCAAGCTCAATCACTATAGTCCCAATCATTCAAATCAGGCAACCAATAGTTAAAGATAAGTCACAATCCAAAACTAACATGTCTTCAAATTCATGATCATTCCTTTTTATTTTATTTTATATACATATATATTTTTAAAAACAAATATGTACATTACTCCTCCATTTCCTTAAACACAGCGTAGGGCTAGTTTTATTTTTTATATATATATTTTTTTTTTTTATTTTTTTTTAGACTCTCAAGTAGTTCTTAGAATGGCACACGTGGTTAGCGCGGTATGCACCTAACAATGGAGTTCTCCAGTAGTTCTTAGAATGACACACGTGGTTAGCGTAGCACACCTAAGCAATGGGTGCAGGTTGCTTGCTTGATACCTTCGCTCAGAGGCCGGCATAGTTAGTGCCTGAACCCACGACATCAGTACCAAGTTACAGTGACTCTAAATAACAAAATAAATAACATCTCTTTTTTCTTTTTAGCCCAACAAAGTTTTAGGGAAATGGAAAGTTTGCACACTCTTTCTTTCTTTCTCTTTTTTTCTTTAAAAATAAACACGAAGAATTTACCTTTCCCCCAAACTTAGAGTACTCAATGTCCTCATTGAGTTAGGAGAAATCAGTAACTCCCCAAACTTGAAATGATCACCAAATTTGAGTTTACTCATTTTGGAACATTCTAAGCGATGTATGAGTTACCTAACTTGTCATGGCCTCTAGCTTTCGAACTTTTTTGGCCTAGGAGTTGAATCTAACTACTTTGATTGACACACCAACCATAGCGCACTAAAGAACCTAATGACAAGCTTCACCTTGAGAAACACCAAACAAGATAGCATACCCTTGCCTCAAACACAAGCAACAACTCTTGTTTTTATTAACCATAAGATTGTTTTAACTTTTGGTTCTAACGAATTTCTCACCAAGTTTCTCTGAAGACACATACTTCTTACCATTAAAAACATGCGAAACTTAGTTTTTTATAAAAGGGACAACAACCATCTTCTTTTTTTTTTTTTAATTTCTACTTGCTTAAACATGGTAGATCAACTACCTACATCATGCATAACCAATCAACACGAAATATGGATTTGATAGTCAAAGCAGAATATTTAGAAGTCTTAAAGCAAGTAAATAACAAAGAATTCTCAGTAGAAACCATTACACCCAACAAAACCAACATATGCTTATAAAAGGGAATTAAATCAACAAATTGCAAAAGAGGCAACAACAAATTATAAAAGAAAAGACAACAAGCAAAAACAAATCAAAATGCTAAAGAGAAAAGGATCGGGGCCTCCCTCTTTTGCTCTAGTAGTCATCCTCCTCGTTTTCCTCTTTTTGGCTTCCTCCTCCTCCACGTTGTTCATCACATCTTCTTCATCATCATCCCGATTGCATCAAAGGTGCATAAAATGGAGTGGGAAATTCGAGGAAATTTGAGTGCGGGTTTGGAAAATTGGCTTGCATAAGCGGCTCGGTGGGCTAAATCTCTCTCTTGGGCATACTCCCAATAACAATGTGATTGATCTTGCATATGGTGCATCATGCTCATCATCACATTGTTTTGGTGTATGAGTTAGTCCATACCTACCATTAACCCCATCCCCTTATTTGAACCAACTTGGGTGTGATGGTCCATAATGGTGTCTAAAGGCCGCTAGCTAAGATTTTATCCTCCCAAATATAATAAGGAACCCATTACTAATGTAAGGAGAGGTTACTAAACTAGGGAAGAAGATTTTTCCACTCTTTTTCTTTGCACACCTTCCATTTCCTAGCTACTAGGTTTCCTACATCGATTTGCAATTAGAGAGGATGGCATAAGAAGCATGATTCGAGTCCTCGAGACCGTTGAATCATGCGAAGTGGGCATGAGATTCAACTTAACGAAAGGAAGCCACATGTGTGCTTGAGGGCTAAATAGGAAGCTAACATAGTCCTCGCTCCAGTTGAGCTTACCATCCTTTTTGCCCCATTGATCCCTACCGTTCTTGGGCGACATTCATTTGAGTGTCGGATGGGGCCATTAACAACTTCGTTTGTCCTACCATAAAGTTGGCAAGGCAATTCAAAGCATGGAGTTAATTGTATCAGTGTCCCAATGAACATATCTACCCCCTTACTATGGATACCCTCTCCTCTAGATAGATGTTGCATAGAACTCCTAACTATGGTGGGGATGGCGGCCTCGAGTTCTTTACAAAATGTTTCCCATCCTAGATTTGCTATATTTTGGGATAGGAAAGGAGGAATCTCTCTTGAGCATAGGTTGAAACCTCTCTCTACAAAAAGAGCTCTTTTCTTCAACTTCTCATATTTTGTTTCTTGCTCTTTCACTTATAAATCTCTCGGGGATATCTTCCTCACACAATACCTCCTTCATCACTTGGGATTGTCTTCCACTAGTATACCCTTTCTTCTTCTTTTCTTTCTTCTCTTTGGACTTTGGTGCTTAGGTGGTTCGGGGGCCTCCAAAGGATATGCATCCTCTAAGGGCCATTCACTAACCACCTGTTTTCCTTTACTCATGAGGAAAGGAGGAATGGGTGGGCGATCTAAGATTGGATTGGTTCACTTCTACCATTGCACTCTTCAATTTTTTAGCCTCTTTCTTGCTTTTGCTTCTTCGTAGCCACATGATTAAATATGAAGCAAAAGAGAGAAAGGTACTAGAAAAATTCTAAGGAATGAATGACAAGCTTCTAAAGCTAAGAAAGATTTTGCTAAGCTAGATTTGGATCTAGATTTGTTTCTCCTAACTCAAGTCTTTTTAGGTTCTAAGTCTAGGATTCCGTTTACCCAAAAAAAAAAAAAAAAAAAAACAACTAATCCCCAAAGCAACTTCTCTTTTTTTTCTTTCCTTTTTCCCACTAACTCCTATCCTTTATCCAACTACTTAACCTAAAGAGGCGAAACATAACCTAAAATAGGTCAACTTTGCAAAACAAAAGGAAAGCATAAAGTCAACATTTACTCATTCTTTTTAAGACATGCAATTAAAAATTAATGGGAAGCATCAAACTAGGAATTTTATTATCCTAAAACAATAGAAAAAATTGTATCCTAGCTTTTCACATGCTTCCATTCATCTAGATTACATGCTACAATGAAAATTCACATGTTTTAGATTTTTATTCTACTAAAAACACAAGTTAACCTATACTAGTATGTTGGAAAATTTTCAATAGCGAGAAAGAAGAAAAAAATTATATTTAATTCAACCATACTGAAATGAACAATCATGCTTGGTGATCGAGAAAGAGGAGAAGAAATTCTTACCTCTAACCTTTTGTATGCTTCAATTCTACACCTAACGACACTTAATCAAAGATTAACTATATGTGATAAAACAAAGAGCAAAACATGAAACAAATTGGATCAAGAATCATATGAACAACTAAATCTCCTATCATGCATAGACAACGAATAAAAGGAAAAATAAAACAACCTAGCTAAGCTTTTTTTTTTTTTTTTAGAAGGATTCACTACACTTCATTATCACTCGAACTTCCATGTGGACATGTTCCTTTGGAAGTCTTTACTAATAGTGTTTCAAGCGTTGCCCATTAACAAGAAACTCTCTTCCATCCTGCTCACATGAAGCTTAATAGCCAGTAGGAGAGAGTTTGATCACTTTAAAGGGCACGACCATCTAGACCTAAGCTTACGGGAAAAAGTTTGAGGCAGGAATTGAATAATAAAACTCTTTGGCTTTGCTTCAAAGTCTTTGGAATGAGTCTCTATCATGCCAAGCTTTAGGTCTTTCTTTGTAAACCTTTGCATTCTCATAAGAAAATCTTCTAAACTCATCCAAATCATTCAATTGAAGTAGCCTCGGATCTCACTGCGGCAATTAGATTTAGATTGAGTTCCTTTAAGGCCCCAGAATGCCTTATGCTCTAATTCTAAGGGTAGGTGACAAGCCTTACCAAACACAAGTCTATAAGGGGACATTCAATGGGGTTTTAAAGCGGTCCTATCGCCCACAAGGCTTCATCGGCTGACGGACCAATCCTTTCTTTGAGGTTTTACAACCTTCTCAAGGATTCCTTTAATCTCCTATTGGACACCTTGACTTGTCCATTAGCTTGTGGATGAGTGCAGGGTGGAGATTTTGTGCTTTACATTATACTTGGCCATGAGGGTATTCATTGCCTTATTAACAAAATGAGAGCCCTCATCAGATTAAGACTCTAGGAGTCCCAAATCTAAGTGAATATGTGCCTATGCAAGAATATGACCATTTGTTTTGGCGTCATTATTCGGGCACGCCATAACTTCTACCACTTAGAGACATAATCACTGCCACTAAGATATCTGAATTCCCCTTAGAGGGAGGAAAAGGCCCATGAAGTCAATCCCCAAACATCAAAGAGCTCCACCTATAAGATGTATGTCAAGGGCATTTCCTCTCTCTTTCCTATATTACCTCTCCTCGCATGTATCACATGTCTTGCTAAAAACATAGGCATCCTTAAAGACAGATGGCCAATAATAGCTGTGATTTGGAACACCTTTCTTTGCAGATCCTTTGGCCACCAAAATGGCCTCCATAAGGGGACGAATGACAATGCTCGAGAATAGATTATATCTAAAGCTTTCAGGTCACACATCTCCTAATCATACCATCTACACAATCTTTGTCTATATAAACATGGATCGTCCCCACGAAAAAAATTTGGAGTCATGCAAGAATCTCTTTTTACATTTGTCTTTGACAAATCGGGGAAGGATATTGCAAAGCCAAGTAATTGGCATAGTCCCAGCGAACCAAGGGGTTGGTATTTTGGACCTCACCAACTAACAAGAGTTGCTCATCGTGAAGTCATCCCTTATGTGGGAGTGTGAGGTAAAAACTCGAGTTCTCAATCCTAGACAAATGAGTGCACCACCACATTCTCACGAACCCTTTTTATCTTTGATTTCCACTTCAAACTCCTGCGAAGTAATACCCATCTAATCAATCTTGGTTTGGCATCTTTCTTTTGCCAACAAATACCTAATGGCGACATGATGATCATGTGTAGACCACCACCTTAGTACCAACCGGATATGGTCTAAACTTTTCAAAAGCAAAGACTCACTGCTAACAACTCCTTTTCGGTGGTTGTGTAGTTCATCTGAGCTTCATTTAAAGTTTTACTCGCATAATAAATTGGATGTATTACCTTCTCTTGCCTTTGTCCTAGCATAACACCCACAGCATAGTCACTTGCATCACACATCAACTGAATGGCGGTTTCAATCGGGTGAAGACATAATAGGTGCGATGACTAGAACATCTTGAGACATTAAAGGCATGGAGACACTCCTCACTAAATATAAAGGGCTTGTTGACTTCGGGAGAGCACAATGGTTTTGAGATTTTTGAAATCTTTGATGAATCTTATATAGAACCCCATGTCCAGGAAACTTCTCACTCCTTTGACATTTGTGGCGGTTCCAATTTCTCAATAATCTCGATCTTACGCCCTATCTACTTCTATCCCCTTGCATGATATCTTATGCCCTAACACAATCCCTCTCTAACCATGAAGTGACACTTTTCCCAATTTAGAACTAGGTGTGTCTCTTCACAACGCTTGAAATACTTTCCTCAAATTCTCTAAGCAAACCTCAAATGAGTTTCCAAAGACCGAAGTCATCCATGAAAACCTCCATGATGTCCTCTGCATAGTCGGAGAAAATCGCCATCATGCACCTTTGAAAGGTCGCGAGGAGCATTACATAGTCCAAATGGCATCCTTGAAAAGCAAAGGTGCCATATGGACATGTAAATGTTGTTTTCTCTTGGTCTTGTGGTGCAATGGTTATTTGGTTATATCCTTTGTAACCATCAAGAAACAATAAAAGGCTTGACTGCCAGGTTTGTCCAACATTTGATCTATGAGCGGGAGAGGAAAATGGTCTTTCCACGGTGGCCTTGTTTAGCCTCCTATAGTCCATGCAGGACTCTCCAACCGCTCACTACCCTATAAGGAATGATTTCATTGGCTTCATTAATAATTCTGTCATCCTCTCCTTTTTAGGAACACATTGGGTGGACTAACCCAATTGCTATCCGCTATGGGGTAGATAATTCCAGACATCCAACCATTTAATGACTTCTTTCTTCACCACTTCTTTCATGGTAGGTTAAGTCTTCTGCAGGGCTCTATGGATCAAGAAAGTCCCTTCCTCTAAGGTAATCTTGTGCATGCAATAAGAAGGACTAATCCCTTGAATGTCGACAGAAGAGTCCATCCTATGGCCTTCTTGTGTTGCTTAAGGACATTAAGCAACAAGCTGTTAAATCCTTAGGGGTAGACTTGCTTGATATGATAATGGGAAGAGTTTCCTTATCACCCAAGAATGCATACTTTAAGTCTTTGGGGTAAAGGTTTGAGTTCTAGTGTTGGGGGTTCTTGAGCGAGGGTATCATAGAAGGTCTCTCTCCTTCCTTCAAATCTAATGACTCAAAGATTTTTACGAACTTTGCTATTTACGCTAGTTCTTCCAAACCACAGGTCAACTCTTCTATTCCCGACTTCTCTAACTCACTTTCTCTCGGATCTCCAAATCTCATCTCATGGATTCCTTTCAATTCTTCACCGGCGGTTTGAAATAACTCCATCTAAAACATGAATTACAGAACAACTTTCATCCCATTTGGATACCTCAACTGTATCATAGATGCTAAAGCTGGACCTCTTGATCATTCATTCTCATCTTAATGGTCCCTGCATGAACATCTATCACGATTCTACTTTTTTGGAAAGGTCGCCCTAGGATAATAGGAACATCCTTGTCGACTTCATAATCCGAGGATGATAAAATCCATTGGGAATATGAATTTATCCACTGGACCGGGATGTCCTCTATTTTTCCTTCGGGGTGAGCTATGGATCTATCTGCTAGCTGCAGTCCAGTCACGTGGTGGGCCTCGCCTCCCCAATGCCTAATCACGATAAAATAGAGAGAGGCATCAAGTTGATGCTAGCTCTAAATCACATAGCGCCTCCCTAACCTGTCTTCCACCAATAGACACGGTATGGTAAAAGATCCAAGATCCTTCTCCTTATGGGGTATCCTATTTACGAACACCGCACTTCCTCCTCACTCAACGATACCACTTTGAACTCTTGGAACTTCTCTTTTTCGAGCAGATGTCCTTGAGAAACTTCAAGTAGTTGGGCATTTGCTTCAACGCATCAATCGATGGTATGTTGATATGGACCTCCTTTAGCATATCCGAGGAATTTTTCAAAATGTGCTTCCTTTTTCTGTTTCCTCTTGATCTTTGAGGATAGGGTGGTGGGGTGGTTTGAACTCGAATCATTACTCTTTGTTGTTTTCTTGGAAGTTGAGGCTTGTTGAGATTCTGGTTTATCCTCAATCCCATCGGTTCCCCGATATTTTGGATCTACCATTTCCTCATCTTGCCCTTCCTCATCAACAGTCGATTTGGTCATCTCTCCGGGTTTTCTCACACCTACCCTCTCCTAAAATTCTCCCACTCCTTAATTCTCTTTGCTAGAACATGTTCCTTCCCAACTCTCTTTGGGATTTACGTATCTGCTGAGGAGCGTGCTCAGATGGCCTTGCCTTTAGCTCATTTGCTAATTGACCAACTTGCATTTCAAGATTTCTTATAGAAGCTTGTTGACTCACGAATAATAGCATCATTTCGAGTAAAAATAGCATCATTGCGAGCTAAAATAGCATCATTCACGAGCTATGTATTCTTTGAACAAACTTTCTAGAGAATCACCTAAAACTTCTTTGGGAGGGTGTAGCCTTACATTTGTGGTTGAAGGCGAGTTCGATTCCCATAATTACGATACCCTTGATTCCTAAAACCAGGTGGTTGATTCACTCTATTTTGCATTTGAGGGCTTGGGCATTCTTGCTTTGGCCTCCCAAGATGGATTTGGGTGATTCCTCCATCATCTGGTTATAGGTGCTCGAAGATGGGTTATTCCTAGATTGACCTGGTTTGAGTTTCCTACATATGAGACCGTCTCATGGGGTTACTAGGGCAAAACTCAAAAGTGTGTCCTTCACCACAGAGAGCACGGGATTCTAAACTCTCTTGAGGTGCAAAAGATGGGGTTGGAGCATTGGAAGAGATTTGGTTCACGTTACCCATAGTCAAATTCTTCACCATGGAAGAGATTTGAGCATTTATTGAGTTCAACATGTCCAACTCAAGGACTCCTTTTGCTTTTCCTACAGAAGTTCTCCTCACATCCGCCCCACCGGCAATTGTTGGATGAGATCCTCTCTAATATCTCGTAGGCCTCATTGTAAGTTTTGGCCAACAAAGCTCCATTAGCAGAGGCATCCACTACTTGCTTAGTGGAGGTGTTCAAACCATGGTAGAATGTCTCCATTTGGATGCACTTGAGGCAATCCGTGGTGGGGACATTTACACATAAAGATCCTTAAACCTCTCCCGAGCCTCGCTCGTGGTTTCATCATCAAAGCTGTTGAAAGCTACAATTTCATTCCTAAATCTTGCATTCCTAGTGGGAGGAAATATTTTATTAGGAATTTCTCTGCAAGGAGTTCCGAGAATCTTGCACTGGCGAAGCGAATTCAACTTGATTCTTTGCGGCATCCACGAGGAAGAAGGGAATAAGCTCAATCTAATGGCGTCACTAGAGACTCTGGCATGATGAAGAATCGCTTACTCCCGGGAATGATTTCAAATGGAGATGGGGTCCTCATTTGGTAAGCCATGGAATCGCCAATCGTTTGGAGCATTTGAAACATAAGCGGTTTTAGCTCAAAAGAAGTAGCTTGTATAATAGGTCCGATTATCCACGGATTCAATTCATCCATTAAAGGGTTGGCATAGGTCCTAATGGCTCGCTCTTGGTCATTGGCTAGCTCTATCACATTGGTAGGACCCCTGTTTGGATGGTTAAAGAGTGGATTGTCTCTAACATCTTGGGGTGGTCTAAGGTTATGGTGTTGGGCTAGAGGATCTATAGGGTCTCTAGGATTATTCTCAGTTAGCCATGGCTAATTTTTGCTCTCTCAACCTGGTTCCTAAAGGTTCTATCTATTTCGGGATCAAAATCAAACTCTAAGTGACGACGCACATTCACAAACTATCCTCAAGTACACAAATGCTGAGAAAAACCCAACTCAAGCAATATTATGAAAAAGAAACTAATCCTAAAAAAAAACACAAAAGTAAAGAAAATTTTGAGAACTCGAGATAAGATTCAAAGCTAGTCCCCTAAGCAGCGCAAAAAACTTGATGCGAGAAAAATGTCGGTGTCCTAAACTAATGCAACTAGGATGAGACTCGACTCTCCTTTGGCGATGCAAGTATACACAGTCGATTGCAACAAGTGATAAGAAAATGCTCGATCCCACGAGGACTAGTAGAATCTAAATCAATGAGTGTCCTAGAAATTTGTCTCCTATTTATTTTTTTTTTTTTGTGCAATGCAATAGGCATGCAAAATTGTGTTAAAAGAAATCAGTGAATGCAATAATAGAATTTGATTTTTTATCTTATTAATTGGATGAGTTAAGTATAACGAAGACTAATGCAATAATTCAAAAGTACGTGAAAACGTTAAAAACATAAACTAGACGAGAGTAACTAGGGCTTTTAGATTGAGAGAAAGGCTAGGGTTAAGTTGAAGTTTCATGTATAATTAGAATAACAAATATGTGGTTGATGCCTTGAATTTACCTTCACACGTGATCAAGTGAATTTTTCCAAAATCACTAAATTTTAAGACCAACAATTTCCCAATTGAGACCTAAATTACGCTCATGATTTTAAGGTTCCAGGTGGATTAATTATCCCTAATTAACTCAAGATCCTAGAATGAAATTTTAATTTCCTAATTCACTAGCTTTTCCAAGTTCATGAATTTAAAGAGAAGTTAAAGTGGCCAAATTTTAACCCTCATGCATCGTTGTAAACATTAAAATCTCATAAATTCAACTATGACATCAACCATTAATTTATTACAATTTATACATTGAAGAACAACTTAACTCGTGCCTAGGATAATTTAGCTCAGGATTGGAGTCAAATTACACATATTTAAGTTCAACATGCTTTCACTAATCAAGAGATTTATATCTAGAGAACAACACAAAACAGCCACACAATTTGTCTAAACAGTGAGCAATTTTGACTTCTAATCAGTGTAAAACAACTCAACAAAACAGTGTCAAATTTGCAAGAATAATAAGCAATAACACTTCAAAGTAAGGAATAGTTACACAACAGGTAGCTTGTTTGTTTTTGCTTCAACAATAGCCTAGCAAAGCACCGCAACTTTGGTCTCGGCGCAGGTGCTTTGCTTGACAAAGCGCCTCGATTGACCTCAACACTGATCTGCCAAATTGCTTTACAAAATGCCTTATCGGGTTTTGCTCTTCACAGCTTACCACGTGATTGCTTGAGCAATATTTGGGTGACTCCAGAAATTGCTTGAGCAATAGTGGGGGTGACTCCTCACAGCAACGCAAAGGCCGCACAAATGCTTCAGCAAAAGTTGGGTGATTCCTCGCACCTCTGCGCACAACAATGCTCCTCTGTCCCTCCTTGCGATTGCTTCAAAGAATCGATGGGTCTAACTCTCCGATCTTGCCCCTCATGGTTGCTCTGACAATTTTTGCGCCTTCTTCCGATTGCTTCCAGCAAGGAGGTAGGTTAGCTCTCTCGATGCCTTAACCGTTTTTCTTTCCTCGACCCTTCTTTGTAGCAACACCTAGCTTCTTCCGCGCGATTGCTTGGCAAACACAAGGACTCTCCTCTCGCAAAAACGCCTCCAAATTCCTCTCTTCTTTTCCTTTTATCACAAGAAGATGTTGCCCTAGTTTGATAATTACAAACACGCCATTTAGGGTATAAAGACCATTTTGCCCTTGGATAAAATGTCTAAAATGCCCTTATGGGTTTTAATTTTTCTTTACACATCTCTGCACACAGAAAAAATTCCTCATACATCATTATCAATCATAAATCAAACTCAATATGTAAAAGTTAAGAAAAATCTCAAATTGCGGTCTTTAATTACTTGTTAGCTAATTTCTCCAAATTAAAGCACAAAATCATCAAAATTAATTCTCTTAGAACCTAATGCTTAAATTCAAGATTTTCAACTAACATTCATAATTTTAGGGATAAAATAACATGAAGCTCAATGAATTCTATGCAATTCAAGTTGATTAAGCACTAAAATTCTAGTAAAATAACTCTCCTATGGCGAGTTATCAAGATACATATTTTCCACCTACGTTATCTCCGGGAAGTTCACACCATGCGACTCATACTTGGCCTCGTGGCGCAAACGGGAGCGTCCCCCTTCGGATTGTGATTCTATGAGTCAATATCAAGGTGAATGAAGAGGGTACTTATAGTGAGTGGGAGCTGGTTTAGTGAAAACAAAACCTACGGTCTCTTTTGTCGGTTTACACCGTTGGACCACTATGGTCAGCCTGCTAGTTTGGCCTAGACCAGACAATCCCTTCGGTGGGCTTGATCATAAGGGATCGAACACAGTAGACACCCGAAAGGGATAAAGATTTCCTTAGACTATTTTCCAATCTAGTCCTCCCTTCGGCGGATTTTATTGGATCGAGACTCTGTGATCTAAAGACAAAGGGTTACACTCACGGGATACATAATTTGTGTATGTATTGAGGCCAGAAAAAATGGTAACTACAACCTATAGGAATAAGAGTTATTCTGGTGTTAGGTTTTGGTCAAGAATGTCTTGATTCAGAGGAGGAGTGTTTTTTATTACCCTTCGGTGTCATACATTCTAAACCACGGGAGTATAATTGTAAATCATAAATGCCTAGGAATCATTTGATAATTAGCTAAAACATGATTGGATTAGAGATATAGCAAGAAACTCATACAAGTTTGTTTGTAAATTTTTCAGCAAAAATGTCTAGCTCTATAATTTCCTTATTGGGTGCGGAAAAGTTAACAGGAGAGAATATGATGACATGGAAAAACAAACTCAACACTATTTTGGTAGTAGATGATCTGAAGTTTGTGCTAACTGAGGAGTGTCCTAAGGTGCCAAGCTCGAATGCATCACGAAATGTTCGTGATGCATATGATCGAGTGATCAAGGCCAATGATAAGGCCAAGGTCTACATGCTGGCGAGTATGTATGACATATTAGCCAAAAGGAATGAGGGCATGATTACCGCCAAGGAAATCATGGATTCTGTGCAGGGTATGTTTGGACAACAGTCCACACAAGCCCGACATAATGCCCTAAAGTACATATTCAACTCGAGGATGCCAGAGGGTACATCTGTTCGGGATCATGTACTGGATATGATGGTACACTTTAACATCGTGGAGTCGAATGGTGCTTCCATCGATGAGTCGAGCGAGGTCGACTTCATTCGAAACCCTTCCAGATAGTTTCCTGCAGTTTAGAAGTAATGTTGTTATGAACAAGCTTACTTTTAATCTTACCTCCCTTCTGAATGAACTCCGGACATTTCAATCTCGGTGAAGATTCGGGGATCGAAAGGAGGAAAATGTTGCGAGGGAGTTATCACGGAGGTTCGACCTGCAGGGACAAAAACGATGGTTTTATCTTCTTCTAACTGAGAGGTAAGAAGAAGAACATGAAAAAGGTTGGTAAAGGAAACAGGTGATAAAGTTTGCCGCCTAGAAGGGCAAGAAAGTCAAAACGTTCTTTGACAAAGGAAAATGTTTCCACCGCAACGAAGACGAGCATTGGAAATGGAACTGTCCGAAGTACATTGCAAAAAAGAAGAAGGAAGGTAAATATGCTTTACTTTGCCTAGAAGCTTGTTTAATGGATAATGATAAAACAACTTGGATACTTGATTCGAGCGCCACTAATCATATTTGTTCTTCATTTCGTGGAATTGATTCTTAGCGTGCTACGAGGAGAGAGATAACACTCTGGGATGGAAATGGAGAAGTCGTCTCATTTTGTGAGCGATGAGGCACAATGAAGCTTTATTTTGGCAAGAAATATGTATTGTTGGACAATATATTAGTGATACCAGGGTTTACTAGAAACCTTATTTCCATTTCTTGCCTTATTAAACAATGTATTTATGTTTCCTTTTCAATGAATAACGTGTTTATTTTGAAGAAAGGTTTAGAAATATGTTACGCTTCATTAGAAAATGGATTGTATGTTTTAAGGCCTAATTCAATCAAAATGGTTTTGAACATTTGAATTATTTAAAAGCTACAACCATACAAACTAAGAAACGGAAAATTTCTCCTAAAGAAAATGCTCATCTTTGGCATCTAAGATTGGGTCACATTAATCTCAATAGGATAGAGAGATTAGTAAAGAAACGAACATCTAAACGAGTTAGAAAAAATTCCTTGCGTTATGTGAATCCTGCCTGCAGAAGGCAAGATGACTAAAAGACCTTTTAGTGGAAAAGGTTATAGAGCCAAAATACTCTAGAGCTTATACATTCAGGACTTTTGTGGTCCGATGAATGTTAAAGCCAGGGGAGAATATGAATATTTCATCTCTTTTATAGATGATTATTCCAGATATGGGCATATTTACCTAATGCACCACAAGTCCAAGCACTTGAAAAGTTCAAGGAATTCAAGACCGAGGTTGAAAATCAATTAGGTAAAGAGAGTTAAAACACTTCGATCGGATCGAGGTGGAGAGTACATGGATTTAAAATTCCAGAACTATATGATAGAACATGGAATTACATCCCAACTATCAGCTCCCGGCACACCACAACAAAACGGTGTATCGGAAATGAGAAATAGAACCTTGTTGGACATGGTTCGATCAATGATGAGTTATGCGCATCTCCCTAGTTCCTTTTGGGGTTATGCGGTGGAAGCTGCAGATACATTTTCAATAGTGTGCCCTCCAAAAGTGTTTCTAAAACACCTTTTGAACTCTGGAAAGGGCGTAAAGGTAGTTTATGTCACTTGAGATATATGGGGGCCATCCGACACATGTGCTTGTGACAAATCCACGAGAAGTTGGATTCACATTCAAAGTTGTGCCTTTTAAGTAGGATACCCAAAAAAAACGAGAGGTGGTTTATTCTATGATCCTAAGGAAGATAAGGTCTTTGTGTCGACAAATGCCACATTCTTGGAGGAGGACCACATAAGGGACCACAAACCAAAAAGCAAGATAGTGTTGAGTCAGTTAGAGGGAACTATAGCAAAGGTTGCTAATAAGAACACTAGTACGTCAACAAGAGTTTTTGATACTAGTTTTTCTAGTCAAGAGGGTCCATCTCAAGAGTTGAGTATGCCTCGACGTAGTGGGAGGGTTGTGATACACTGCCCATTACATGGGTTTAATTGAAATCCAAGTTGTTATACCAAATGACAATCTGAGGATCCATTGACTTATAATCAAGCAATGGTTGACAAAGACAAAGACAAATGGGTCATACCCATGGACCAAGAAATGGAGTCTATGCACTTCAATTCTGTTTGGGATCTTGTAGATAAGCCTGATGGGGTAAAACCTATAGGTTGTAAGTGGATCTACAAGAGAAAACGTGGTGTAGATGGAAAGGTGAAAACCTTTAAAGCTAGACTAGTAGCAAAGGTTATACCCAAGTTGAAGGGGTTGACTTTGAGAAACGTTTTCACTGTTGCTATGGTAAAGTCTATCCGTATCCTTCTTGCCCTTGCCGCATATTATGACTATGAGGTATAGCATCAAATCTTACGGCTTTGATCAAAATCCTAACGAGCCTTGTGTCTACAAGAAAATTGTTGGCAAAACTGTCGCATTTTTGGTGTTGTACGTGGACGATATTCTTCTCATTGAGAATGAGGTAGATTTTCTTACTGATGTTAAGAAGTGGCTAGCGTCACAATGCCAAATGAAAGAATTGGGAGAAGCTTAGTATGTTCTAGGTATCTAGATAATACGGAACCGGAAGAACAGAATGTTGGCTTTGTCTCAAGCGTCTTATATTGACAAGATGTTGTCTAGACATAGGATGCAGAACTCCAAGAAGGGCTTGCGGCCTTTCCGGCATGGGGTTCACTTATCTGAGGATCAGTGCCCTAAGATTCCACAAGATGTTGGGGATATGAGACGCATTCCATATGCTTCAAATTGTGGGGGAGCCTGATGTATGCAATGTTATGTACTAGGCCCGACATCTCATTATGCAAAGAGGAATTGTTAGTAGATATCTGTCCAATCCAGGATTAAGTAACTGGACAACCGTAAAAGCAATACTCAAGTATCCTAGGAGAACAAGGAACTACAGCTTAGTGTATAACGGTGGGGATTTGATCCTTACAAGACACATAGATTCTGATTTTCAGACCGATAAGGATTCTAGGAAATCTAGTTCGGGGTCAGCCTTCATTTTGAATGGAGGAGATGTAGTATGGCGAAGCGTCAATCAGGAATGCATCGTTGATTCCACTATGGAAGGCGTAGTATGTTGCGCTTGTGAAGTCGCATAGGAAGTCGTTTTGGCTTAGGAAGTTCATGACGGATTTAGAAGTTGTTCCAAATATGAACTTGCCGATCACGCTGTTTTGTGATAACAGTGGTGCAGTAGCCAACTCACGTGAGCCTCGGAGCCATAAGAGAGCAAAACACATTGAGCGTAAGTCATCATCGATACAGAAATTGTGTAACGCGAGACGTGGCGATCCACGTATATAGCGTCGAGCACAATGTAGGCGATCCATTTACAAAGCCCCTCACGGCTAAAGTGTTTGAGGTCACCTAGAGAGTCTATGTATTCGAGAGCTTCCTGACTAGGGCAAGTGGGAGATGTGTAAACGGGTGTTCAATGCCCTAGTTTATTGTATTTTTCATTGTAACTCAAATACATTTTGGAAATGTATCTTCTCCACTAGCTTAGTCCAAGTGGGAGTTTGTTGGGATTTCTGTCCTAATCTCGTGTTTGTAAAATATTGTTTTGAAATTAATAAGAGTTATTCATTTCTTTACTTTGTGTCTCAAAATATTTTAAACCTTTCCAATAAACTAAGCTCTAGGGTCATTGAATATATGAGAGAACTAGAACTTGAACGGCATGTAGTTGACACATAAGGAGGATCACGTTCGAGTTAATGACCTGAACGGTCTACAATATAAGGATGGGGTTGGAGACCTAATCCTCGATACACTGTGGATGCGGCCCGCTTTGTATTAGATACAAACGAGGTGAGCTGACTCGTTCATGTGGTTGACATGCGAGTGGGGGCATCCTATACAATGAGATTGTACAAGACCGGACCGTGAATTATTAGACTTACTGATATAACACCGTTGACAGTAAAGACTAATAAATTCGTAGATGACCATTAGTGACTCGACCTAAATCCTGAGTGTATTATGGACTCCTGTCCGCGGAGGTCTGTCCTTTGACTAGTACAGGTGAGGGTGGTCTCAGTTACTCACCGACTATGACTATCTTCTCAAGGACATAACCAAGTAGAGAGATGGGAACCTAACTACGCGAGATGGAATTCACTCGTTCCCGCCCAATATGCCTATCTTCTCATGAGCTATGCTCGTCTCCCTGATTCTTTTTCGGGGTACGCAGTGGAGACTACAGTTTACATTTTGAACAATGTTCCATCGAAAAGTGTTTCTGAAACACCCTTTGAGCTCTGGAGTGGACGTAAAAGTAGTTTACATCACTTCAAAATTTGGGGATGCCCGACCCATGTGTTGGTGTCAAACTCAAAAAAGTTGGAACCCCGTTCGAAATTGTGCCTATTCCTAGGTTACCCAAAAGAGACTAGGGGTGGTTTGTTTTACGATCCCAAGGAAAATAGGGTGTTTGTATCGACAAACGCCATTTTCCTAGAGGAAGACCACATAAGGGAACATTTACCAAGGAGTAAAATTGTATTGAATGAAATGGACAGTTCATCAGTAACAGTTGCTGATGGGGCTAGTACGTCTGCAAGCGTTATTGACCCTAGCACGTCTAATCAAATCCGTTCCCAAGAGATGGGAATGTCTCGACGTAGTGGGAGGACTGTGAGATAGCCCGATCACTATATGTGTTTAGCTGAAACCTCAGTTGTCGCTCTTGATGATGACTTTGAGGATCCATTGACCTATGATCAGGCAATGGCCGATGTTGATAAAGACGGGTGGATTAAAGCTATGGACCAAGAAATGGAGTCTATGTACTTCAATTCTGTCAGGGAGCTTGTGGATCAACCGGATGGGCTAAAACCTATTGGTTTTAAGTGGATCTACAAGCGTAAACATGACGTAGATGGGAAAGTGCAAACCTTCAAAGCCCGACTAGTGGCAAAGGGTTTTACCCAGGTTGAAGGGGTTGACAATGAGGAAACTTTTTCACCTATTGCCATGGTAAAGTCAATCAGGATCCTTCTTGCCATTGTCGCGTATTATGACTACGAGGTATGGCAGATGGATGTCAAGAGAGACTTTCTGAATGGCAAACTTCATGAGACCATCTACATGGACCAGCCCAAAGGGTTCATTGCCCAAGGCCAAGAGCAAAAGATTTGGCGGCTTCGTAGGTCTATTTATGGACTGAAACAAGCTTCGAGGTCTTGGAATATAAGATTTGATGATGCATTCAAATCCTACGGCTTTGATCAAAATCCTAAAGAGCCTTGTGTCTACAAGAAAATCTTTGGCAAACCTGTCGCATTTTTGGTGTTGTATGTGGACGATATCCTTCTCATTGGGAATGAGGTAGATTTTCTTACCGATGTTAAGAAGTGACTAGCTTCACAATTCCAAATGAAAGATTTGGAAGAAGCTCAGTATGTTCTAGGTATCCAGATAGTACGGACCGGAAGAAACGAGTGCACTGCCTTTCTCGGGCGTCTTATATTGACAAGATGTTGTCTAGATATAAGATGCGAGAACTCCAAGAAGGGCTTCTTGCCTTTTCCTGCATGGGGTTCACTTATCTAAGGATCGGTGTCCTAAAACTCCTCAAGATGTTGAGGATATGAGAGCGCATTCCATATGCTTCAAATGTGGGGAGGCTTATGTATGCAATGTTGTGTACTAGGCCCAACATCTATTATGCAGTAGGAATTGTCTGTAGATATCAGTCCAATCCAGGATTTGATCACTGGACAATCATAAAAGCAATCATCAAGTATCTTAGGAGAATGAGGAACTACAGCTTAGTGTATAGCGGTGGGGATTTAATCCTTACAGGATACACAGATTCAGATTTTCAGACCGATAAGGATTCTAGGAAATCTACTTCGGGGTCAGCTTCATTTTTAATGGAGGAGCTGTAGTATGGCGAATCGTCAAGCAGGAATGCATCGCTGATTCCACTATGGGAGGAAAGTATGTTGCGGCTTGTTGTCGCAAAGAAAAGCTTTTAGCTTTGGAAGTTCATGACGGATTTGGAAGTTGTTCCAAATATGAACTTGTCGATCACGCTGTTCTGTGATAACAATGGTGCAGTAGCCAACTCACGTGAGCCTCGGGGCCATAAGAGAGGCAAACACATTGAGCACAAGTATCATCTGATACAGAAAATTGTGCAACGCGGAGAAGTGACAGTCACGCAGATAGCGTCAGAGCACAATGTAGCTGATCCATTTACAAAGCCCCTCACGGCCAAAGTGTTTGAGGGTCACCTAGGGAGTCTATGTATTCGAGAGCTTCCTGACTAGGGCAAGTGGGAGATGTGTAAACGGGTATTCAATGCCCTAGTTTATTGTATTTTTCATTGTAACTCAAATACATTTTGGAAATGTATCTTCTCCACTAGCTTAGTCCAAGTGGGAGTTTGTTGGGATTTCTGTCCTAATCTCGTGTTTGTAAAATATTGTTTTGAAATTAATAAGAGTTATTCATTTCTTTACTTTGTGTCTCGCAATATTTTAAACCTTTCCAATAAACTAAGCTCCAGGGTCATTGAATATATGAGAGAACTAGAACTTGAACGGTGTGTAGTTGACACACAAGGAGGATCATGTTCGAGTTAATGACCTGAACGGTCTACAGTATAAGGATGGGGTTGGAGACCTAATTCTTGATACACTATGGATGTGGGTCGCTTTGTATTAGATACAAACGAGGTGATCTGACTCGTTCATGTGGGTGACATGCGAGTGGGGGCATCTGTACAATGAGATTGTACAAGATCGGATCAGTGAATTATTAGACTTCTTGATATAACACCGTTGACAGTAAAGACTAATAAATTTATAGATGACCATTAGTGACTCGACCTTAGTGTATTACAGGACTCACATGCGCGGGGTGCAATCCTTTGACTAGTGCGGGTGAGGTGGTCTCGATTACTCCCCCATATGCCTATCTTCTCGGGACGGAACCAAGTAGAGAGCTGGGAACCTAACTACGCGAGATGAAATTCACTCATTCCCGCCTATAGGGAATCTAGAGGGGTTGTTCCCTTAAGTGTTGTCTTCAAGGCCTGGACAACGGGCGCCCACCTTCTCACTGGCCCGAGAAAGGTGTTGTGTATGGTAGGACAATCACAATATGTTGTTCATTAGAGGAGCAAAGGGGACTTAAGGAACAAGAAGTAGACACAGAGGTAAAGCGGTAATTTGACCCAGTAGTGTGTCTCACGAACAACTGTGAAGAAGGGTCGACTCATGGGCATTACTTATATCAGTGGACACGTAATATTCTACACTGATGGGAGTACAACTACAGGCTATAGTGGAGAGTTATTGTAGCTAATGAACATTGGTTGACCGGGTCAAAGAGTTCGACTGGTTAACCTCAGATCATTGGAGCCCGTCACTGTATGTCCATTAGGTCCCTTGGTTGGCTCAATCTGGAATAAAAGAAGGGTTAATGTTTTGGCATGAAATTGAAGTGTTCAATTTCACTTTAAGAGTATTTATATCATTTATATGAGATATAGGTGATATAATATATAGTTTAATATGAATGAGATTCATAATAAACTATATGTTAGCCTAATTGTTGAATCAATGGCTAAATGGAGAAATTAAATTGGACGTGATTCAATTTAATTAATACACAATTATTAAAATATGAGATATCTTATATTAGGTGATTATGTAAATGAGATTTACATAACCTATAGTTGTGGTAAAGTGGTAATAATATGAAGTTTTGAACTCCATAATTCCACTATTTAAACCCCTTTGCAAAAGGGTTTTGGTAGGCTAAGCTAATAGAAGCCAAGTTCTCATTTTGGATTTTGACCTAAGAATCCAAAAGTGAATTCTCTCTACTCTCTCATTTCTCCTCCATTTCCAAAACACAAAGAAGTTCCACCAACTTCCCTTCTCCAAAAGAGAACAACCAAGAAGATCATTTGGTAGTGTTTTGGATCCGATTGTGGGAAGAGTTCGTAGAGATCGAGAAGCGCGAAGAGCTCGTGATCTACGAGAGATATTGTTGAATTTGTCTACAACAAGTAAGTATTTTCATCTTGCTGTAAAATTTCAGCATGTTTAGCCTAGATCTCATAGTTAGATCAATTTTGATATAAACATTTGCATGATGATACCACGACGATTCGATCGTCTTCCTCTGTGCAAGGATTCTCATTCCCTTCAATTGGTATCAGAGCCATTTTGATGGTTCTTCATCTATGCACTGTTTTATTAAGATTTAGGTAGGTATTTTACCATATTTTCATGAGATGAATGTTTGGTTTGCGAAATGGATGTTTTTGGTTTTTGGCACTAGATTAGATTTACAATTATGTTGATGAGATCAATGTAAGGGCCCGATGTTTTGGGAAATTTTATTGTAAATCGAGTCTGTAAGTCCGAGTTGCTGTGAAGAAATCGGAGCGGAAACAGGCGAAAAACGGTGGAAGAATAGCAAAATGTTTGTTTTTCTGTCGATGGCGTTGAGACGCTGCCCAAGGGCGTGTCAACGTTGTCCTTGCGGACGAAGGCACTGCAGCACTACAACATTGCAACGTTGGGCGTAACGTTGCAACGCCGATGGCGTTGAGAACGCGCCTCGACGCTGTAGGCAACAGCTTTGCAACGATGCAAACGGCGTTGCAACGTTGTATGCGTTAAGGATTGAATGCGCGAGTACGTGGGATCCATTCACATTAAGGGCAACGTTTTTTTTCCGTTTTTTACTTATTTTTAAGTTTTAAAATGTAATTTTATTTTACAATTAATTATTTTATTAAATTATATTAATATAATAGTTATATTAATATTATTTGATTAAATAATTGACCCTAGGTGCCAAAAACTGGTTCATTTTTGTTATTTAATTATTTTATGCGTGAGATGTATTTTTTAATTAATTTCTATGTGCATAATGTATGTGATATAGATTTAAAATCCCACCTTAGGTTAAACATATTCATGCATCATGTATATTATAATAGTTATAATATAGTTTGCATGATAGGTTATATTATAAGAGTTATAATGTAATTAAATGCATATTTAATTTAATTAATATAAGTGTTATATTTTTAGATTAAAGTATGCTCATGCATTTCTATTCATGTGATGAATGATTATTATGTTATAGTATATAGTTATTCATGTGATGAATGATCAATTACTATAACATAGAAATGCATGCAACCTAAGTTAATTATTAGTTTTAAAGTGTTTAGAACTGGAATAATTAGACTTAGGTTTTCTAATTTTCTAATTAGATTATAAATTTAGGAAATCAAATATAATCTTTGAATGGAGACTGATTAGTAACTCTGTCTAAGGAAGGTTTTGTCTAAGGCTGGGGTATTTAAGTTGATGCTTGCGGAACATCCCTACCTGGAAACTGACCTGGGAGTGAATTCGGTCCGGAGATTCTTAGGTTCTATTTACGTGAGTGTCGTTAATTAAGTGTTAATTATTTTTCTCACTTAGACCTAAGTTAATAATGTGATTATAGACTTAGGCTAAATACCATATAAGAGTTATATTGTTAGACTTAGGTAATTTTTAGCCGATTATCTAGGTCAATCCCTATTAAAATTAAAGTACTGAGTGGGTGGAAATATAGTGTATGAGATACATTTCAATTTCCAACCACAAACCTTCTTTAAGTCCGCACCGTGAGATGTATACTCGACCTCGTGGCGCAAATGGGAGCGTCCCCCTTCGGGTGGCATTTGTATAGGTCAATATCATCGTGGATGGAGAGAGTACTTATAGTGAGTGAGAGCGGGACTTGTGAAAACGAAACCCACGGTCTCTTCTATCGATTCACACCGTGAGACACCTATGATCTACCTTCTAGTTTGGCCTGGACCAGACAATCCCTTCGGAGGGCTTGATCATGGGAGTCGGAACACAGTGAATTCCCGAAAGGGATACAGTTTCCTGGTTGGTTTTCATTCTTAGTTCACCCTTCGGTGTCTATTCTTAGGACGGATACTTGGAAACTTAAAGATTGAGGGTGTCACTCACAGAATTCGTTATGTGTTAATGAATTCGACCGAACAATGGTAATTGGATGCCTAATGGAATAAGACTTATTCTGGGATTAGGGTCTGATCGAGAAAGTCTCGTCCTAGAGGAGGAGTGTTCTGTTCACCCTTCGGTGGCAGTCATTCTAAACCTTTAGGGTATCATTGCAAAATTTTGAATGACCTAGGGATCATGAAACATTTTTGCTAAAACTAGATTAGTTTTCAAATGGTTTTTGCGAGACTAATACAAAGTTTTTCTTAAATTTTCAGCTAAAAATGTCTAGCGCTATTATAGCTTTACTTGCTTCCGATAAGATAGTGGGAGATAATTACCAGAGCTGGAAAAACAACATCATTACAATATTGGTAACTGACGACATAAAGTTCGTGTCGTCTGAGGAGTGTCCTCAGATTCCGGGCTGATCGCGTCGCGAGTTGTCTGCGATACGTATGATCGATGGATTAGGGCCAATGAAAAGACCAAGGTCTACATAATTGCCAGCATGTCTGATGTCTTGGGAAAGAAGCATGAGCTGATGGTTTCCGCTAAGGAGATCATGGAGTCCTTGCAGGAAATGTTTGGACAGGTCCGACATGACTCGCTCAAATACATTTTCAACGCTCGGATGAAAGAGGCGTCGTCTGTCCGTGAACATGTTCTAGACATGATGACCCACTTTAATCTGACCGAGATGAATGGGGCTTCGATCGACGAGTCGAGCTTGGTCGATTTTATTATGGATACTCTTAGAAGAGTTTCCTTGATTTTAGCAATGTTGTTATGAACAAAATTAGCTACAATCTGACTACCCTCCTCAATGAGCTACGGAATTTCCAGTCCCTGAACAGGGTCAAGGAATCTCAGGAAAATGTTGCCTACAGGTCTTATCACAGGGGTTCGACCTCTGGAAAAAATTTTGTTGCTCCTTTACGCCCGAAAGGGAAGAAGAGGATGAAGAGGGGTAAAAGCGATGAAGAGCCGCGCCGTGAAGCAAAGAAGGTCAAGGAGGTTGCAGAGAAAGGAAAGTGTTTCCACTGCAATGGGCGCGGACACTGGAAGAGAAATTGTCCCAAATTCATGGTTGAGAGGAAGAACCAAGGTAAATGTGATTTACTTGTGGTAGAAACATGTTTAGTGGAGAGTAATGACTCTACCTGGATGTTAGATTCAAGCGCCACTAACCACGTTTGTTCTTCTTTTCAGGGGATTGATTCCTGGCAGCCGCAGCGAGAGGGTGAGGTGACTCTACTGGTTGGATTTGGGGAGCTTGTCTCTGCTGCAGCAATCGGCACGGTGAAGCTGCATTTTGGCGGGAAGTACTTATTGTTGGACAATTTGTACATAGTTCCAGGGTTTACTAGAAACCTTGTTTCTATTTACTTCTTAATAGAACATTGTATTTAAGTTTCTATTGAACTAAATAAAGCGTTTATTTCTTTCAAAGGGAATGTTATTTGCCACTTGGAAATAATCTGTATGTTTAAAAACCCAATTCGGTTAAACGTGTTTTGAATACTGAATTGTTTAAAATTGCGGAAACACGAACTAAGAAAGCAAAAATTTCTCCAAATGAAAATGCCCATCTTTGGCATCTACGGTTAGGCCACATTAATCTCAATAGGATTGAGAAACTAGTGAAGAGTGGACTTCTAAACGAGTTGGAAGAAAACTCTTTGTCGGTGTGTGAGTCCTACCTTGAAGGCAAAATCACCAAACGTCCTTTTAGTGGAAAAGGATATAGAGCCAAAGAGCCTCTTTAGTTAGTACATTCTGACCTTTGTGGTCCGATGAATGTTAAAGCTCGGGGTGGTTATGAGTATTCGTGTCTTTCATAGACGATTACTCAAGATATGGGTATATTTACCTAATGCATAAGAAATCTGAAACCCTTGAAAAGTTTAAGGAGTACAAGACTGAGGTTGAGAACCTCTTAGGTAAATCGCTGAAAACACTTCGATCAGATCGAGGTGGAGAGTACATGGACACTGAATTCTAGGACTATATGATAGACACGGAATTATGTCCCAACTCTCAGCACCTGGTATGCCACAGCAGAATGGTGTATCGGAGAGGAGAAACAGAACCTTGTTGGACATGGTTCGATCGATGATGAGTTATGCTCGTCTCCTGAATCTTTTTGAAGTGCGCGGTGGAGATGCGATTTACATTTTGAACAATGTTCCATCGAAGAGTGTTTCTGAAACACCCTTTGAGCTTTGGAGTGGACGTAAAAGTAGTTTACATCACTTCAGAATTTGGGGATGCCCGACCCATGTGTTGGTGTCAAACCTGAAAAAGTTGGAACCCCGTTCGAAATTGTGCCTATTCCTAGGTTACCCTGAAGAGACTAGGGGTGGTCTGTTTTACGATCCCAAGGAAAATAGGGTGCTTGTATCGACAAACGCCATTTTCCTAGAGGAAGACCACATAAGGGATGATTTACCAAGGAGTAAAATTATATTGAATGAAATGGACAGTTCATCAGTAATAGTTGCTGATGGGGCTAGTACGTCAGCAAGCGTTATTGACCCTAGCACGTCTAATCAAATCTGTTCCCAAGAGTTGGGAATGCCTCGACGTAGTGGGAGGACTGTGAGACAGCCCAATCGCTATATGGGTTTAGCTGAAACCTCAGTTATCGCTCCTGACGACGACTGTGAGGATCCATTGACCTTTGATCAGGCAATGGCTGATGTTGATAAAGACGGGTGGATTAAAGCTATGGACCAAGAAATGGAGTCTATGTACTTCAATTCTGTCTGGGAGCTTGTGGATCAACCGGATGGGGTAAAACCTATTGGTTGTAAATGGATCTACAAGCGTAAACGTGGCGTAGATGGGAAGGTGCAAACCTTCAAAGCCCGACTAGTGGCAAAGGGTTTTACCCAAGTTGAAGGGGTTGACTATGAGGAGACCTTTTTGTTGGGTTTTGACAATATATTAGAAGGAAAATTGTCCTACATCTGAAAGGTTTAGGAAAGTGATGAATTGTCCTACACCTGAAAGGTTTAGGAAAGTGATGAATTGTCCTACATCTAAAAGGTTTAGGAAAGTGATGGGCTCCTGACACTATAAAAGGAGTCTATGGCTTTGGTTTCAAAGCATCCCAATTAGAAATACTTTAAGCTTGGAGTACTAGCTCTGGTTAAATTCCCTCTTTATATTCTCTGGTCTGAGAGTGAGGAAAAGGGTGTGAGTGGTATAAGCTTTGGGAGAGTGTTTTTGTAATTGGGGTCGGGGAGAGAATTCTATGTGATTGTAACAATTTTTCACATAGTGTAATTTCTTTCTGTTCGTGGTTTTTTTCTCCGGGTTTGGAGTTTTTCCACGTAAATTCTTGTGTCTCTTATTTTGTTGGTATCTTTTAATTTCTCGGTTTATTTCTGCTTATTCCTAGTGGTGGGAGGTTTTTTTTTCCCAACAAGTGGTATCAGAGATTTAGGTTTGTAGTTTCTTGAGTTTCTGAGTATGCTCTGTGGTTGCGACATTGTGCGAGCTTCCACATCAGAAAAGATTTCTTGAAACGGGTTATAGTTGTTCACTATTTGCAGATTCACTAGGAGGGAAGCAGATATGTCAAGCTTTATGAGTCCGATAAAGATTGATGTGGAGAAATTTGACGGAAAGATGAACTTTGGCTTGTGGCAAGTGCTTCAAAGATGTGCTGATGCAATCTGGGTTACACAAGGATTTGAAGGGAAGACCAAGTTGTGGTGTTCCTGAAAGGTTAAGCGGTGATGGTGGTCCAACGGAGTCCCGTGGTGCAATCTGGAATTGGAAGAAGAAGAAGAAAGACTTCGTGCAAAAGAAAGATTGCTGGGAAGACAGGCGATATGGACACATGAAAAAGAATTGTCCTAACAGAGCAAGTTCGTCAAAAGGCTCTGGGTCGAATGCTAACATGGTCTCTTTCGTCAGGGGAGATGGTGGCATCTTCTGAAGAAAGACAGAATTCATCCTTATGGTATGTCCGCTTTGCCATGATAGAGGATGTGATGTTAGCGGTTCCACAAGTTTGCACACGGGCATTGACTTGGCGGCTATGCAAGGTGTGTGGTGGAAGTTATGTCGATGGCTGAAAAACTTCCGGGTGAGCCAAGTAGGTGGAAGTTGCACCATAAATTTCAGCTGGGTATATCGGCATGTGACGAAAAAGAAAAGTCTTGGGAGGTGGCATTCCAAGTGGTCTACTTTTATGGTGGAGTAGGTTATAGTTCTCTGTGTTGAGAATTATGATTGTCGGTAAAGACAATGATGCAGCAAGAGATGTGAATTCTTCAAATATCTTGTCAAGGTGGAAATTGTTGGGTTTTGACAATATATTAGAAGGAAAAATGTCCTACATCTGAAAGGTTTAGGAAAGTGATGAATTGTCCTACACCTGAAAGGTTTAGGAATGTGATGAATTGTCCTACATCTAAAAGGTTTAGGAAAGTGATGGGCTCCTGGCACTATAAAAGGAGTCTATGGCTTTGGTTTCAAAGCATCCCAATTAGAAATACTTTAAGCTTGGAGTACTAGCTCTGGTTAAATTCCCTCTTTATATTCTCTGGTCTGAGAGTGAGGAAAAGGGTGTTAGTGGTATAAGCTTTGGGAGAGTGTTTTTGTAATTGGGGTCGGGGAGATAATTCTATGTGATTGTAACAATTTTTCACATAGTGTAATTTCTTTCTGTTCGTGGTTTTTCTCCTGGTTTGGAGTTTTCCACGTAAATTCTTGTGTCTCTTATTTTGTTGGTATCTTTTAATTTCTCGGTTTATTTACCTTATTCCTAGTGGTGGGAGGTTTTTTTTTCCCAACACTTTTCACCTGTTGCCATGGTAAAGTCAATAAGGATCCTTCTTGCCATTGCCGCGTATTATGACTACGAGGTATGGCAGATGGATGTCAAGACAACCTTTCTGAATGGCAAACTTGATGAGACCATCTACATGGACGAGCCCAAAGGTTTCATTGCCCAAGGCCTAGCAAAAGGTTTGCCGAATTCATAGGTCTATTTATGGACTGAAACAAGCTTCGAGGTCTTGGAATATAAGATTTGATGATGCAATCAAATCATATGGCTTTGATTAAAATCCTAACGAGTCTTGTGTCTACAAGAAAATCGTTGGCAAAACTGTCGCATTTTTGGTGTTGTATGTGGACGATATTCTTCTCATTGGGAATGAGGTAGATTTTCTTACTGATGTTAAGAAGTGGCTAGCTTCACAATTCCAAATGAAAGATTTGGGAGAAGCTCAGTATGTTCTAGGTATTCAGATAGTACGGAACTGGAAGAACAGAATGCTGGCCTTGTCTCAAGCGTCTTATATTGACAAGATGTTATCTAGATATAAGATGCAGAACTCCAAGAAGGGTTTGCTGCCTTTCCGGCATGGGGTTCACTTATCTAAGGATCAGTGTCCTAAAACTCCTCAAGATGTTGAGGATATGAGACGCATTCCATATGCTTCAGCAGTGGGGAGGCTGATGTATGCAATGCTGTGTACTAGGGCCGACATCTTTTATGCAGTAGGAATTGTGAGTAGATATCAGTCCAATCTAGGATTAGATCACTAGACAACCGTAAAAGCAATCCTCAAGTATGTTAGGAGAACGAGGAACTATAGCTTAGTGTATAGCGGTGGAGATTTGATCCTTACAGGATACACATATTCTGATTTTCAGACCGATAAAGATTCTAGGAAATCTACTTCGGGGTCAACCTTCATTTTGAATGGAGGAGTTGTAGTATGGCGAAGTGTCAAGCAGGAATGCATCGTTGATTCCACTATGGAAGCAGAATATGTTGCGGCTTGTGAAGCTGCAAAGGAAGTTGTTTGGCTTAGGAAGTTCATGACGGATTTTGAAGTTGTTCCAAATATGAACTTGCGGATCACGCTGTTCTGTGATAACAGTGGTACAGTAGCCAACTCACGTGAGCCTCTGAGCCATAAGAGAGGCAAAAACATTGAGCGCAAGTATCATCTGATACGGGAAATAGTGCAACGCGGAGACGTGACAGTCACCCAGATAGCGTTAGAGCACAATGTAGCTGATCCATTTTCAAAGCCCCTCACGGCTAAAGTGTTTGAGGGTCACCTAGAGAGTCTAGGTATTCGAGAGCTTCCTGACTAGGGCAAGTGGGAGATGTGTAAACGGGTATTCAATGCCCTAGTTTATTGTATTTCTCATTGTAAGTCAAATACATTTTGGAAATGTATCTTCTTCACTAGCTTAGTCCAAGTGGAAGTTTGTTGGGATTTCTGTCCTAATCTCGTGTTTGTAAAATATTGTTTGGAAATTAATAAGAGTTATTCATTTCTTTACTTTGTGTCTCACAATATTTTAAACCTTTCCAATAAACTAAGCTTCAGGGTCATTGAATATATGAGAGAACTAGAACTTGAACGGTGTGTAGTTGACACACATGGATGATCACGTTCGAGTTAATGACCTGAACGGTCTATAGTATAAGGATGGGGTTGGAGACCTAATCCTAGATACACTGTAGATGCGACCCTCTTTATATTAGATACAAACGAGGTTATGAGTACTGAACGGTCTGACTCGTTCATGTGGTTGACATGCGAGTGGGGGCATCCTGTACAATGAGATTGTACAAGACCGGACTGTGAATTATTAGACTTACTGATATAACACCGTTGACCGTAAAGACTAATAAATTCGTAGATGACCATTAGTGACTCGACACGAATCCACGAGCGTATTACGGACTCCACATGCAGTGGGGTCTGCATCTTTTGACTAGTACGCGGGTGAGGGTGGTCTCGATTACTCGCCCAATATGCCTATCTTCTCAGGGACAGAACCAAGTAGAGAGTTGGGAACCTAACTATGCGAGATGGAATTCACTCGTTCCCGCCTATAGGGAATCTAGAGGGGTTGTTCCCTTAAGTCTTTGTCTCGGAGCTTGGACAATGGCGCCCACCTTCTCACTGGCCCGAGAAGGGTGTTGTGTATGGTTGGACCATCACAATATGTTGTTCATTAGAGGAGCAGTGGGGACTTAAGGAACAAGAAGTAGACATAGGGGAAAAACGGTAATTTGACCCAACCGTGTCTACTAACAACCTGTGAAGGGTCGACACATGGGCATTGGTTATATCAGTGGACACGTAATATTTTACACTGATGGGAGTTTAGCTACAGGCTATAGTGGAGTGTTAGTGTAGGCTCAATCTGGAATAAAAGAAGGGTTAATGTTTTGGCATGAAATTTAAGTGTTCAATTTCTCTTTAACAGTATTTATATCATTTATATGAGATATAGGTGATATAATATATAGTTTAATATGAATGAGATTCATAATAAACTATATGGTAGCCTAATTGTTGAATCAATGGCTAAATGGAGAAATTAATTGAGAGAAATTAAATTGGATATGATTCAATTTAATTAATACACAATTATTGAGATATGAGATATCTTATATTATGTGATTATGTAAATTAGATTTACATAACCTATAGTTGTGGTAAAGTGGTAATAATGTGAAGTTTTGAACTCCATCATTCCACTATTTAAACCCCTTTGCAAGAGGGTTTTGGTAGGCTAAGCTAATACAAGCCAAGTTCTCATTTTGGATTTTGACCTAAGAATCCAAAAGTGAATTCTCTCTACTATCTCATTTCTCCTCCCTTTCCAAAACCCAAAGAAGTTCCCACCAACTTTCCTTCTCCAAAAGAGAACAACCAAGAAGATCATTTGTTAGTGTTTAGGATCCGATCGTGGGAAGAGTTCGTAGAGATCGAGAAGCGCGAAGAGTTCGTGATCTACGGGAGATATTGCTGAATTTGTCTACACCAAGTAAGTATTTTTATCTTGCTGTAAAATTTCAGCATGTTTAGCCTAGATCTAATAGTTAGATCAATTTTGATATTAACATGTTGCATGATGATAGTACGACGATTCGATCGTCTTCCGCTGCACGGGGATTCTCATTCCCTTCAATTCGTATCAGAGCCATTTTGATGGTTCTTCATCTATGCACTGTTTTATTAAGATTTAGGTGGGTATTTTACCATGTTTTCATGAGATGAATGTTTGGTTTGCGAAATGGATGTTTTTGGTTTTTGGCAGTAGATTAGATTTACAATTATGTTGATGAGATCAATGTAAGGGCCCGATGTTTTGGACAATTTTATTGTAAATCGAGTCTGTAAGTCCAGGTCGTTCGTGTCAAGGGTTGCTGTGAAGAAATCGGAGCGGAAACAAGCGAAAAACGTTGGAAGAACAACAAAATGTTTGTTGTTCTGTCGATGGCATTGAGACGCTACCCAACGGCGTCTCAACGCTGTCCTTGCGGACGAAGGCACTGCAGCACTACCGCATTGCAACGCTGGGCGTAGCGTTGCAACGCCGATGGCGTTGAGAACGCGCCTCGACGTTGTAGGCAACAGATTTGCAACGCTGCAAACGGCGTTGCAACGTTGTATGCGTTAAGGATTGAATGGGCGAGTACGTGGGGTCATTTCACATTAAGGGAAACGTTTTTTTTTTCGTTTTTTACTTATTTTTCAGTTTTAAAATGTAATTTAATTTTATAATTAATTATTTTATTAAATTATATTAATATTATTTGATTAAATAATTGACCCTAGGTGCCAAGAACCGGTTCATTTTTGCTATTTAATTATTTTATGCATGAGATGTATTTTTTAATTAATTTCTACGTGCATAATGTATGTGATATAGATTTAAAATCCCACCTTAGGTTAAACATATTCATGCATCATGTATATTATAAGAGTTATAATATAGTTTGCATGATAGGTTATATTATAAGAGTTATAATGTAATTAAATGCATATTTAATTTAATTAATATATGTGTTATATTTTTAGATTAAAGTATGCTCAGGCATTTCTATTCATGTGATGAATGATTATTATGTTATAGTATATAGTTATTCATGTGATGAATGATCAAGCACCATAACATAGAAATGCATGCAACCTAAGTTAATTATTAGTTTTAAATTGTTTAGAACTTGAATAATTAGACTTAGGTTTTCTAATTTTCTAATTAGATTATAAATTTATGAAATCAAATATAATCTTTGAATGGAGACTGATTAGTAACTATGTCTAAGGAAGGTTTTGTCTAAGGCTGGGGTATTTAAGCTGACGCTTGCGGAACACCGCTACCTGGAAACCGACCTGGGAGTGAATTCGGTCCGGAGATTCTTAGGTTCTATTTACGTGAGTGTCGTTAATTAAGTGTTAATTATTTCTCTCACTTAGACCTAAGTTAATAATGTGATTATAGACTTAGGCTAAATACCATATAAGAGTTATATTGGTAGACTTAGGTAATTTTTAGCCGATTATCTAGGTCAATCCCCATTAAAATTAAAGTACTGAGTGGGTGGAAATATAGTGTATGAGATGAATGTTAAAGTTCGGGGTGGTTATGAGAACTTCGTGTCTTTCATAGATGATTACTCCAGATATGGGTATATTTACCTAATGCATAAGAAGTCTGAAACCCTTGAAAAGTTCAAGGAGTACAAGACTGAGGTTGAGAACCTCTTAGGTAAATTGCTTAAAACACTTCGATCAGATCGAGGTGGAGAGTACATGGACACTGAATTCCAGGACTATATGTTAGAACACAAAATTATGTCCCAACTCTTAGCACCTTGTATGCCACAACAGAATGGGGTATCGGAGAAGAGAAACAGAACCTTGTTGGACATAGTTCGGTCGATGATGAGCTATGCTCGTCACCCTGATTCTTTTTGGGGGTACGCAGTGGAGACTGCAGTTTACATTTTGAACAATGTTCTATCGAAGAGTGTTTCTGAAACACCCTTTGAGCTCTGAGTGGACGTAAAAGTAGTTTATATCACTTCAAAATTTGGGGATGCCCGACCCATGTGTTGGTGTCAAACCCGAAAAAGTTTGAACCCCGTTCAAAATTGTGCCTATTCCTAGGTTACCCTGAAGAGACTAGGGGTGGTCTGTTTTACGATCCCAAGGAAAATAGGGTGCTTGTATCGACAAACGCCATTTTCCTAGAGGAAGACCACATAAGGGATGATTTACCAAGGAGTAAAATTGTATTGAATGAAATGGACAGTTCATCAGTAATAGTTGCTGATGGGGCTAGTACGTCAGCAAGCGTTATTGACCCTAGCACGTCTAATCAAATCTGTTCCCAAGAGTTGGGAATGCCTCGACGTAGTGGGAGGACTGTGAGACAGCCCAATCGCTATATGGGTTTAGCTGAAACCTCAGTTATCGCTCCTGATGATGACTGTGAGGATCCATTGACCTTTGATCAGGCAATGGCTGATGTTGATAAAGACGGGTGGATTAAAGCTATGGACCAAGAAATGTAGTCTATGTACTTCAATTTTGTCTGGGAGATTGTGGATCAACCGGATGGGGTAAAACTTATTGGTTGTAAATGGATCTACAAGCGTAAACGTGGCGTAGATGGGAAGGTGCAAACCTTCAAAGCACGACTAGTGGCAAAGGGTTTTACCCAGGTTGAAGGGGTTGACTATGAGGAGACCTTTTCACCTGTTGCCATGTAAAGTTAATCAGGATCCTTCTTTCCATTGTCGCGTATTATGACTACGAGGTATGGCAGATGGATATCAAGACAGCCTTTCTGAATGGCTTACTTGATGAGACCATCTACATGGACCAGCCCAAAGGGTTCATTGCCCAAGGCCAAGAGCAAAAGGTTTGTCGGCTTCATAGGTCTATTTATGGACTGAAACAAGCTTCGAGGTCTTGGAATATAAGATTTGATGATGCAATATGGCTTTGATCAAAATCCTGACGAGCCTTGTGTCTACAAGAAAATCGTTGGATCGATATTCTTCTCATTGGGAATGAGGTAGAATTTCTTACTGGCGTTAAGAAGTGGCTAGCTTCGCAATTCCAAATGAAAGATTTTGGAGAAACTCAGTACGTTCTAGGTATCCAGATTGTCCGGAACAGGAAGAACAGAACGCTAGCCTTGTCTCATACATCTTATATTGACAAGATGTTGTCTAGATATAAGATGCAAAACTCCAAGAAGGGCTTGCTGCCTTTCCGACATGGGGTTCACTTGTCTAAGGATCAGTGTCCTAAGACTCCTCAAGATGTTGAGGATATGAGACGGATTCCATATGCTTCAGCTTTAGAGAGTCTGATGTATGTTATGTTGTGTACTAGGCCCGACATCTGTTATGCAGTAGGAATAGACACTGGACAACCGTAAATACAATCCTCAAGTATCCTAGGAGAACGACGAACTATAACTTAGTGTATGGTAGTGGGAATTTGATCCTTACGGGATACACAGATCTGACTTTCAGACCGATAAGGATTCTAGGAAATCCACTTCGGGGTCAACCTTCATTCTGAATGGAGGAGCTGTAGTATGGTGAAGCATTAAGCAGGGATGCATCGCTGATTCAACTATGGAAGTGGAGTATGTTGCGGCTTGTGAAGCTGCAAAGGAAGTTGTTTGGCTCAGGAAGTTCATGACGGATTTGGAAGTTGTTCCGAATATGAACTTACCAATCACACTGTTTTGTGACAACAGTGGTGCAGTAGCGAACTCACGTGAGCCTTGAAGCCATAAGAGAGCCACACACATTGAGCGCAAGTATCATCTGATAGGGGAGATTGTGCACCGCGGAGACGTGACGGTCACGCAGATAGCGTCGGAGCACAACGTAGCTGATTCATTTACAAAGCCTCTCACGGCTAAGGTGTTTGAGGGTCACCTAGAGAGTCTAGGTCTTCGAGACCTTCCTGACTAGGGCAAGTTGGAGATGTGTAAACGGGTATTCAATGCCCTAGTTTATTGTATTACTTCATTGTAATTTATGTACATTTCAGAAATGTATTTTCTCCACTAGCTTAGTCCATGTGAGAGTTTGTTGGGATTTTTGTCCTAATCTAGTGTTTGTAAACTATTGTTTGAAATTAATAAGAGTTATTTATTTCATTACTTTGTGTCTCACAATATTTATAAACTTTTCGAATAAACTAAGCTTCAGGGTCATTGAATTTATGAGAGAACTAGAACTTGAACGGTGTGTAGTGGACACACAAGGAGGATCACGTTCGAATTAATGACCCGAACAGTCTAGAGTATGTGGATAGGGTTGGAGACCTAATCCTAGATACACTATGGATGCGACCCACTTTGTATTTGATACAAACGAGGTGATCTGACTCGTTCATGTGGTTGACATGCGAGTGGGGGCATCCTGTGCAATTAGATTGTACAAGACCGAATCGTGAATATTAGACCTACTGATGTAAAACCGTTGACTGTAGGGACTAATAACTTCATAGATGACCATTAGTGACTCGACCTGAATCCTGAGCGTGTTACGGACTCCTTTCTGCAGGGATCTGTCCTTTCATTAGTACGAGTGAGGGTAGTCACATTTACTCGCCCAATATGCCTATCTTCTCAGGGACAAAACCAAGTAGGGAGCTGGGAACTTATCTACGCGAGATGGAATTCACTCGTTCCCGCCTTTAGGGAAACCAGAGGGGTTGTTACTTTAAGTATTGTCTCTAGGGCTTGGACAACGGACGCCCACCTTCTCACTACCCCGAGA
Source organism: Trichosanthes cucumerina (assembly GCA_036507285.1). Classification (NCBI taxonomy): domain Eukaryota; kingdom Viridiplantae; phylum Streptophyta; class Magnoliopsida; order Cucurbitales; family Cucurbitaceae; genus Trichosanthes; species Trichosanthes cucumerina. Next base: position 45,945,795 of record CM071837.1, on the reverse strand, counting down.
AGGGTGTTGTGTATGGTTGGACCATCACAATATGTTGTTCATTAGAGGAGCAGTGAGGACTTAAGGAACTAGAGGTAGACACAGGAGTAAAACGGTAATTTGACCCAGCCGTGTCTACGAACAACCTGTGAAGGGTCGACTCATGGGCATTGGTTATAGTGGAGTGTTACCGTAGCTAATGAATGTTGATTAATCGGGTCAAAGAGTTTGACAGGTTAATCTCGGATCATTGGAGCCCGTCACTGTAGGTCCATTAGGTCCCTCGGTTGGCTCAATCATGGTTAAAAAAAGGGTTTATGTTTTGGTATGAAATTGGAGTGTTCAATTTCACTTATAGGGCATTTATGTTTTGGTATAATATATAGTTTAATGTGAATGAGATTCATAATAAACTATCAGTTAGCCTAATTGTTGAATTAGGGCTAATTGGAGAAATTAAATGAGAGAAATTAAATTGGATGTAATTCAATTTAATTAGTCCACAATTATTGGAAATGATTGCAATATGAGATATGAGATATCTTATATTATGTTATTATGCAAATGAGATTTGCATAACCTATGGTTGTGGTAAAGTGGTAATTAGGTGGAGATTTTAACTCAATCAATTCCACTATTTAAACCCTTTGCAAGAAGGGATTGTAAGCTCACTCTCTCATTTTTTGGTTTTCATCAAAGTGAAGAAGAGAATTCTCTCAACTATTCTCTCCAACTCTCCTCCATCTCCAAAACACAAAAAGTCCCACAACTCTCCTCCTTTCCAAAGGAAGAACAACCGAGACTCCAAGTGGTTGTGTTCGGGTTTCATTCGAGAGAAGACTTTGTTGAGTTCGAGAAGCACGATGCGTTCGTGATCAAGGAAGGATTTTAGAAGAACCGTCTACAACAAGTAAGTATGTTCTTCTTGGTGTAAATTTCTTCCTTCTTTTCATGTTTAGCCTAGATCTAGTAGTTATATCGTTTTGACAAAATTCGAGGAACGTAATGATACCATGACGATTTGATCGTCTTCCACTGCGCGGGGATTTTCATTCCCTTCAGTCATCGGGTATATCAACTTGGGTTTCAGCTAAACCCATGTAACGGTCAGGCTGTATTACATCCCTCCCACTACTTCAAGGCATACTCAACTCTTGAGATGGACTCTCTTGACCAGACAAACTAGTATCAACAACTCTTGTTGACGTACTAGTGTTCTTATTTGCAACTTTTGCTATTGTTTCGTCTAAATCACTCAACACTACTTTACTTTTTGGTTTGTGGTCCCTTATGTGTTCCTCCTCCAAGAAAATGACATTTGTCGACACAAAAATCTTATCTTCCTTAGGATCATAGAATAAACATCCTCTTGTTTCTTTTGGGTATCCTATGAATAGGCATAACTTTGAACGTGAATCCAACTTCTTTGGATTTGTCACAAGCACATGTGCCAGATAGCCCCATATTCTGAAGTGACATAAACTACGTGTACGTCCTTTCCAGAGTTAAAAAGGTGTTTCAGAAACACTTTCGGAGGACACATTATTCAAAATGTATACTGCAGTCTCCACTGTGTAACCCCAAAAGGAACATGGAAGATGAGCATAACTCATCATTGATCGAACCATGTCCAACAAGGTTCTATTTCTCCTTTCCGATACACCGTTTTGCTGTGGTGTGTCGGGAGCTGAGAGTTGGGATGTAATTCAATGTTCTATAATATAGTTCTTGAATTTTAAATCCATATACTCTCCACCTCGATCCGATCGAAGTGTTTTAATAGTTTTACCTAATTGATTTTCAACCTCAGTCTTGAATTCCTTGAACTTTTCAAGTGCTTCAGACTTGTGGTCCATTAGGTAAATATGCCCAAATCTTGAATAATCATCTATAAAAGAGATGAAATATTCATATCTTCCCCTGGCTTTAACATTCATCGGACCACAAAGGTCTTAATGTATAAGCTCTAGAGGGTCTTTTGCTCTATAGCCTTTTCCGCTAAAAGGTCTTTTAGTCATTTTTCCTTCTAGGCATGATTCACATACTAAAAAAGAATTTTCTTCTAACTCGTTTAAAAGTTCGTTCTTTACCAATCTCTCGATCATATTGAGATTAATGTGACCCACTCTTAGATGCCAAAGATGAGCATTTTCTTTATGAGAAATTTTACGTTTCTTAGTTTGTGCATTAGCACTTTTAAATAATTCAGTGTTCAAAACCATTTTGACTGAATTAGGCCTTAAAACATACAATCCATTTTCTAATGAAGCTGAACATATTTCTAAACCTTTCTTCAAAATTAAAACTTTATTCATAGAAAAGGAAACATAAATACACTGTTCTATAAGGCAAGAAATGGAAATAAAGTTTCTAGTAAACCCTTGTATCACTAATATATTATCCAACAATATATATTTCATGCCAAAATAAAGCTTCATTGTGCCTACTGCTACAGCTGAGACGACTTCTCAATTTCCAACCAGGAGCGTTATCTCTCTGTGTTGTAGCTGCTGCCTGGAATAAATTCCCTAAAAAGAAGAGCAAACATGATTAGTGGCGCCTGAATCAAGTATCCTAACAGTTTTATCATTATACACTAAACAAGCTTCTAGGCAAAGTAAATCATATTTACCTTCCTTCTTCTTTTCTACAATGTACTTCAGACAGTTCCCTTTTCCAATGCCCATCTTCGTTGCAGTGGAAACACTTTCCTTTGTCAGCAACGTCTTTGACTTTCTTGCCCTTCTGAACGACAGCTTTGTCAGCCTGTTTCCCTTTACCAACCTTCTTCATGTTCTTCCTCTTTCCTCTCAGGTTAGAAGAAGATGAAGCCATTGTTTTTGTCCCAGAGGTCGAAGCTCTATGATATCTCCTACTGGAAACATTTGCCTCACCTTTCGATCCCTGAATTTTCATCAAAGACTGAAAGGTTTGGAGTTCAATCAGAAGGGAGGTAAGATTAAAAGTAAGCTTGTTCATAACAGCATTACTTCTAAACTGCAGGAAACTATGTGGAAAGGTGCCCATAATGAAGCTAACCTGGTTTGACTCCTCGACGGAAGCACCAGTCGACTCCGCGATGTTAAAGTGCACCATCATATCCAGGACATGATCCCGAACAGATGTACCCTCTGGCATCCTCGAGTTGTATATGTACTTTAGGGCATTATGTCGTGCTTGTGTGGACTGTTGTCCAAACATACCCTACACAGAATCCATGATTTCCTTGGCGGTAATCATGCCCTCATGCTGCTTGGCTAATATGTCAGACATACTTGCCAGCATGTAGATCTTGGCCTTATCATTGGCCTTGATCCATCGATCATATGCATTACGAACGTTTTGTGACACATTCGAGCCTGGCACCTGAGGACACTACTAAGTTAGCACAAACTTCAGATCATTCACTACCAATATAGTGTTGTGTTTCTTTTTTCATGTTATCATATTCTCTCCGGTTAACTTTTTCGCACCCACTAAGGAAATTATAGAGCTAGACATTTTTGGTGAAAATTTACAAACAAACTTGAATGAGTTTCTTGCTATAACTCTAATCCGATCATGTTTTAGCTAATTAACAAATGATTCCTAGGCCATTTATAATTTGCAATGATACTCCAAAGGTTTAGAATGTATGACACCGAAGGGTAATAAAAAACAGTCATCCCTTGGATCATGACACTCTTGACAAAAATCTAATACCAGAATAACTCTTATTCCTATAGGTTTTAGTTACCATTTTTTGGTCAGGATACATACACAACCTATGTACCCCATGAGTGTAACCCTCTGTCTTTAGATCCCAGATTCTCCATCCAATAAAATCCGCCGAAGGGAGGACTTGATTGAAAAATAGTCTAAGGAAATCTTTATCCCTTTCGGGTCTCTACTGTGTTTGATCCCCTATGATCAAGCCATCCGAAGGGATTGTCTGGTCCAGGTCAAACTAGCAGGCTGACTATAGTGGTCTAACTGTGTAAATCGACAAAAGAGACCGTAGGTTTTGTTTTTACTAAACCTGCTCCCACTCAGTATATGTATCCTTTCCATTCATCTTGATATTGACTCATACAAACAACATACGAAGGGGGATGCTCCCATTTGCGCCACGAGGCCAAGTATGAGTCTGACGGTGTGAACTTCCCGGAGATAGTGTAGGTGCAAAAATATGTGTCTCATACACTTTTTCCTCCCACTGAATAATTTAAAGTTTATAGGAATCATACTTAGGCTAAAACCCGGCTACTGGTTTTACCTAACTCTATCAATATAACTTTTATATTGATAATCAATATAGCTCGTATATTAAACCTAGGATTTCTAGTTTATTAATCCCTTAATAAACCCGTTGACGTGACTGTAATTTATAAAACTCTCTTATTAAATTTCACTCCCAGGTCAGTTCCCAGGTAGGGGTGTTCCGTTTCCGTCATCTTAAATACCCCAGCCTAGATAGAACTTTCCTTATACAGAGTTCATCTTTTAATCATAGCTTATAAATTACTTGGTTTTTAATTCTAATCTAATTAGAACTAGATAACCTAAGGTCTATTATTTCCGCATTCTAAACACTTTAAAACTAATAATTAACCTTAGGTGACATGCATACTATGTTATAGTGCTTGATCATTCATCACATGAATAATAAGACATTCATAGCATATTCATCTCATGATATATAATGCATGTCAATGCTGTCCATAAATTAATAAAACAACTTTATATTAATTAATCATGAAAACTATATAATATAACTCTTTATATTGTAAATGATGCATGAAAATGTTTAACTTAAGGTGGGATTTCTAAAATATAAGCATACATTATGCATGGCAATAATTATACAACAATTGCATAATTTAAATAGCAAAATTAGACCAATTTTGGCACCCTAATTTTAATTTTAATTAATATAATCTAGTTATATTAATTAAAATTAATTAATTAAATATAAATTAAATATAAAATATTTTTATATTTAATATATAATTAAAAAAACGTTTCTCCCGTTGCTGCTATGCATGAAACGTCTCTGGCAACGCTGCTTCTTCTCGTCTTCTACCAACCGTTGCGCAACGACAATGACAGCGTTGCAACGCTGTCGTCTCCTGCGCGCTCGTTCCGCAAGCGCAACATTGCAACGCCAATGAAACGCTGCACACAGACAACATATGAAATCTTCTATTCCAAGCTCGTTTTCGCTCCGATCTTCTCGACAACCACCTTGCCTCGATTGACACGAACTTACAAACTTGATTTTGAATTAATTTTGCCCAAACCACCGGGCCCTTTACATTGAACGTTTCCATGGAAATTGTAAATCCAAGTGCCAAAATTGAAACCATCTAATTTGCAAAATCGTTCATACATCTCATGCAAAAAAAATAAATCCCACCTTGTTCTTGAAAAATTCAGAACATATATCAAGAATGCTATTTGGCTCTGATACCAATTGAAGGGAATCGAAGTCCCGTAGCGAAAGCGATTGCGAATCGCGCACTCTTGATTTAGTTACAACGATTAATTCAAAAACAAATATAACTAGATTAAGCATATGAATATAATGGACAACAAGAAAGTTACCTTTGAAGAACCTTTCTTCAATTGCTCGTCTCTCCCACGATCACGATCTCAACAACAGGAACACAAACGTACAAAGACACGACCACCGGATCTTCTCCGTTGTTCTCTAGGTGAATGAGGAATGTGTGTTCCCTTTAGGAGAGGTGAGGTATTTTGTGAGAGAGATGTGTGTCTCTTGGAACCTTTCCAACAACACAACAAAGAGCTTGTAATTCCTTAACCTAGTTGCATCTCATGCAACCATATATATAGAAAAATAGGATGGAAATGACCATCCTACCCCTCCTTTATTCTCTCTTTAGTATACAGTTTATATATGAATCTAATTCACATTAAAACTATATTTTATATCAATTATATCATATATAATTGATATAACACCTCGTGTATGAAATTGAAGACTTAAATTTCACTCCTAACTTTATACCCGCAATATTACCATATTGAGCCAACAGAGAGACCTAATGGACCTACAGTTCATGAGCTCAAATGATATAAGATTAACTGATCAAACTCTTTCATCCAGTTAATCAATATTCATTGACTACAAGTCACTCCACTATAGACTTGTAGCTGCACTCTCCTCACTGTAGATAATACTGTGTACACTGATATATTCATTACCCATGAGTCGACCCTTCACAGGTTGTTCGTAATCACACCTGGGCCAAATTATAGTTTTACCCCTGTGATTACCTCTTTGCTCCTTAAGCACCACAGATCCTCTAATGAACAACAAGTCTAAGGTCCTACTTTAGACTCATAGAAGACGGGGCCCCGTTGTTCAAGACCTGGAGTCAGTTCTTAAGGGAGCAACCTATCTAATTCCTTAGTGTAGGAATGAGTGAATTCCATCTTGCACAGTTAAGTTCCCAGCTACTTACGAGGTTTTGTCCCTGAGAAGGTAGGCTTATTGAGTCGGATATAGGCCCCTCTCACCCATACTAGTCCAAGGACAAACCCCTATAAGCAAAAGTTCTTAACTTGCTCATGATTAAGGTCGAGTAACTAATGACCATCTATAAATTACTAGCCTTATCCTGTTAATGGTGTTACACTGGTTAGGCTAATAATTTGCGATTCAGTCTTGTATGAACTATTCATACAGGATGCCCCCACTCGCATGTCAACTACATGAATGAGTTTGGATTACCTCACGTGTACTAATTACAAAGTGAGCCGCATCCATGGTGTTACTAGAATGAGGTTTTCAACCTTATTCTTATACCATAGAGTATTTAGGTTATATTCTTGAACTCAACCCAAATAGTGTCCACTACACTGATTTTCAAGATAAATGTTATAACCTTGGAGCTTATTTTATTGGATTTATAAAGCAAGATTGTAATTCTATCAAAACAAATAACACTTTATTTAATTGATCAAAATTACACAAGTTTAGGACATAAATCTTAACACAGTGGTGCTTAAAGGGCAAAGAGGTAATCACAGCGGTAAAACGGTAATTTGACTCAATCGTGTTTAAGAACAACCTATGAAGGGTCGACTCATGGGTAATGATTATATCAGTGGACACAATATAATCTATAGTGGGGAGAATGCATGTACAAGTCTATAGTGGAGTGACTTGTAGTTAATAAATATTGATTAACTCGATCAAAGAGTTTGATTGGTTAATCTCATATCATTGGACCTTATGAACTGTAGGTCCATTAGGTCCCTCCATTAGCTAAACATGAAGTGTTCAATTTCATATATGAGATGTCATGTCAATCATATGTGATATAATTGATATAATATATAGTTTTAATGTGAATTGGATTATTAGTTTCAATATGTTTAAAACATGGAAATTATAGACCTTAGGTTATCTAGTTCTAATTAGACTAGAATTAGGAACCAAGTAATTTATAAGCTATGATTAAAAGAGAAACTCTATCTAAGGAAAGTTCTATCTAGGCTAGGCTATTTCAGCTGACAGAAACGGAACACCCCTACCTGAGAACTGACCTGGGAGTGAAATTTAATCAGAGAGTTTTATAAATTACAGTAGCGTTAACGGGTTTATTAAGAGGTTAATAAACTAGAAATACTAGGTTTAATATAAAGGGTTATATTAACAAACATAGGATACAATCAATATAAGAGTTTTATTGATAATCGATATAAGTGTTATATTGATAGAGTTAGGTAAAACCATTAGCCGAGTTTTAGCCTAAGTAAGATTCTTATAACATTAAAGTATTTAGTGGGAGAAAATTGTATAAGATACATATTTTTCCACCAACGCTATCTCCGGGAAGTTCACACCGTGAGACTTATACTTGGCCTTGTGGCGAAAACGGGAGCGTCCACCTTCGGATGGTGTTTGTATGAGTCAATATCAAGGTGAATGGAGAGGGTACTAATAGTGAGTGGGAGCAGGTTTAGTGAAAACAAACATGCGGTCACTTTTGTCGGTTTGCACCGTTAGACGACTATGTCAGCCTGCTAGTTTGGCCTGGACCATACAATCCCTTTCGGAGGGCTTGATCATAGGGGATCAAACACAGTAGATGTTGGATTTTATTTCCTAAAACTCGTGAGTTTGTAAATTGAATGTATATTCTATTTTGCAATAAAGTTATTATTGTGATTTATTCAGTAAAGGTGTTATTGAATAAAGTGGATTGTATATTTTCAAACCTTAATCCAATAAAAAACCCATGGCTATAGGATGTATACTTGAACTTTATGTCTGACATAAAAGTGGATCAGGTTCAACTTATAGGCACAACGGTCTATAATATAGGGATAGGGTTGGGTACCTTATCCTGGGGACACTATGGACGCGACCCACTTTGTAAAGTACAAACGATGTGATCCTGAATCGTTCATGTGGAGACATGCGAGTGGGGCGCCCTATGCAATGAGTTTGCATAAGACTCGACCGGCCAGAAATAGTCACTTAGACTTTATAACTCCGTTTACTGTATTAACTGACTATATTCATACGATGACCTAGGTAACTCGATCTTAATCCTGAGCGTGCCATGAACTCTTGTTTATTCGAATTATCCTTAGATTTGCATGGGTGAGAGTGGCCTGAGATTGCCGACTCAATAAGCCTCCCATTTTAGGGATAAGATCGGGTAGATAGCTGGGAACATAGTTTTGCAAGATGGAATTCACTCCTACCCGCATTAGGGATTAGTAGAGAGGTTGTTCCGTTAAGTACTGACTTTGGGTCTTGAACAAAGGGCCCACCTCTCTCATTGGCCCGAGAGGGATTCAGTTTGTTGGTTGGACCACAAACCAATTGTTCATTAGAGGATCAGTGGGACTTAAGGAACAAGAAGTAATTATAGGGGTAAAACGGTAATTTTGACCCAGCTATAATTACGAACGACCTTTGAAGGATCGACTTACTAATCATGGTTATATCGAGTAGACAGAAATATATCTACAGTGAGGAGAGTGCAACCACTAGGCTTTAGTGGAGTGCCCCAGTGGTTAACGAATGTTGATTAGCTAGGCTAAAGAGTTTGGTCGGTTAATCTTGTATCGTTGGAGCTCATGATCTGTAGGTCCATTAGGTCCCCTTACTAGCTCGGACTAAGCCTTGTAACATTTTGAGGGAAAAAGAATTTGAATTGTTCAATTTCGGTTTTTGGAGAAAACGTTAATTATATGTGATATACTTAACGTGTCACAGTTTAATTATGAATTAAACTATAATAAAGAAGAGGTAGAAATATTTAAATGTGATTTAAATATTTGTTCGGTTTATAACATGAATAGGGATTCATGTTTAAACGATCGATTTAAGAAATCGCGATTGGTCCAATTATTTAATTTAATATTTGATATTAAATTAAATAAATTATTTAAAATTAATTAATTAAATTAATAAAATTATTTTAATTTAAAATTAATTTTATATTAATTTTGAATTAAAATTAAATGAAAATTCAATTTTGATTTTGAATTTCAATTGGACCAAAGGAAAAAGCATGAGCAACCTTGCTACATTTTCAAATTCACTTAAATTGAGCACATCTTTCTTGCTAAATCCTTCTCATCTTCTTGCTGTCATCTTCCCCTAGCTTGAAGAAGCTTTTGGTTTCTTTAATTGAAGAAGAAACCATTAGATTAAAGGGAATTAATCAGAATTTTGATAATTCACGTTTTTAAGACCTTTCTCCCATCTTTCTTCAAATTCTCTCTATCAAAGATCCCACAATCTGTTTCAAGGCCTGAGGATAGTAGGGAAGACACTAGAGGTTGAGAAATTGCTAAAGGATTAGGAGAATTTTGAACAACAAAGGTATGTGTTCATACTCTATGTTTTTCCAGATTTGAGCATGCTTTTTATTTCATAAAATTGATCAACTTAGAGTGTTCAAGATCAAAATTTGCTTCCGCTTTCTTAATCTACGCTCTTTCAATTGGTATCAGAGCAATTTTGAGCACTCAATTTGATCAATTGTGTTATGTGGTGGGAGTTTTTTGTAATACAATTTTTCTGGGCATCTAAAGTGTTCTTCTGACTTTGGCATTTAAATTGAGCATCTATTTGTGCTTTATTTTTAAATTGCTCAAGTGTGTTTGAGCATTAATGTGTGTAGAATAAGCTGTAAAAATTTCAAGTTGATTGGAGTTCGGGAAGGCCTTCAATTTGAAGAGAGAAGCATGAAAGGTCAGAAATTTTGAAAACAGGGCAGCTGCTGGAATTTTTTTCTTCTTTCTGCTATAGTAACATCCTTCAGCCCGCGTGGATTTGTTTTAAAAAGAAGAAGAAGTTGACTTTGACTTTCATGTTGACTTTGACCGGTTCAAGTTTCTTTGGACCGGTTCGGCTCGATTTTGGTCCGGTTCAGGTTGTTTTAGACCAATTCTGACTAATTCGAGGCCGGTTTTTCCATTTTGGAGGTCCGATTTACCATTTGGAGGCTCGATTCAACCTTTTGAAGGTCCGGTTCACACATTTGCAAGCCGGTTCGAAGCGTTCGAAGTGGTTCGATTTTTATTCTAGATTATTATTGTAATAATTTAGTTGTTTGCTTGCATTAGATGCCAAAACCAGTCCACTTTAGTGTGTTTAATTAATTATGCATTGTGAATGTATGTTTTAATTAAATTCCCTGATTAAATGTGCATAAAGTATGCCATATAGATTTTAAAATCCCACCATAGGAAGCATGATCCATGCATTGAAAGTATGTTATAAGTGTTATAATATATAGTATGCATGATTTAGGGTTTCATTGGAATTAATATAAGTGTTATATTAATTTATGAAACAAATATTATATGTTTTAATTATAATTAATATAAGGGTTATATTAATTAAAAATTAAACATATAATTGTTAAGCATTTATTCATGTGATGGATTTGTTATAAATTTATGTATATTCATATGATGAATGATCAAGCAATTTATAACATAGAAATGCATGTAACTTAAGGTTAATTAATTAGTTTTAAAATGGTTGTAGTAGTGGAAATTAATTAGACCTTAGGTTATCTAGTTCTAATAAGATTAGAATTAGGCAACCAATAATTTATAAACTGTGATTAAAGATGGACTCTGTCTAAGGAAGGTTCTGGCTAGGCTGGGGTACTTAAGCTGACGGAAACGGAACATCCCTACCTGGGAACCAACCTAGGAGTGAATTTAATCCAGAGGTTTATAAATTATTTTCGTCAGTGGTGTTTATTAAAAGTTAATAAATTAAACTCATAGACCAAGGTTTATTAAAAGGTTAATAGACTTAGGTAATTCCAGTATAATAGTTATATTGGTAGACTTACGTCGTATTTTTTTAGCCGAAATATGCCTAAGTAAAAGTATACCCAAATTCTTTAAAATACTTAGTGGGAGTGAAAATGTATATATGATATATCAATTTCCTCTTACGCTCTTTGCGAAGTTCACATCGTGAGATTTATGCTCGGCTTCGTGATGTCAATAGGGCATCCCCATTCGGATGGTATTTGCATAAATCAAGAGCAAGGTGAACGAAGAAAGTATTTATAGTGAGTGGGAGAAGGAAGTGTGTCAACACATCCTATGGTCTCCTCCATTAGGTTGTACCGTGGGATTCCCATGTTGCGCCTGCAGGTTGCCCGTAGTAGTACCATCCATTCGGAGGGATGTAACATGGGATTCGAAACAACTCAAACTCTAGAAATGGATAGGGTCTCTTAGGTCCATTCCCAGCATTGACTTTCCAATTCGGTAGCATTGTTGGGGTCGATCTCTGAGATCTAAAAATAGCGGGTCACACTTACGGGAATTACTAAGTGTTAGTGAATTCTTGACCAAAGTAGCGATAACTAGAATGCTATAGGAATAAGAGTTATTCCGGTGTTAACAATTAGTCAAGAATATCTTCGTTCAGTGAAGGAGTGATTGACTGCCCTTCAGTAGCGGTTTCTTTGACTCACTGAAGTATCATTGCAAAAACAAATAATGAGATTATGGGTACATTATTACTTTTGCTAAATTCTTAATTGGATGCATGTTATGGGTTAAAAGCAATTCACTAATAGAATATGTTCTATTTTCAGCATGTCGAGCTCTTTTATTCAATTACTCGCCTCCAACAAACTTAATGGCGATAACTTTGAACTTGGAAATCAAACTTGAATACGATTCTTGTAATTGATGATCTAAGGTTCATCAGGAATGTCCTCCCCCTCCCAGCTCGTCTGCAACCCGAACAGTTCGGGATGCATTTGACAAATGGACTAGGGCTAATGATAAAGCCCGGGTCTACATCTTAGCCATCATATCTGATGTGTTATCTAAAAAACATGAGGGCATGATCACTGCAAAGGAGATCATGGGATCATTACAGGCCATGTTTGGACAACCATCCTCATCGGTCCGTTATGATGCTCTCAAGTACGTTTACAACTCCCGAATGAAGGAGGGAATATCTGTTAGGGAGCATGTCCTTAATATGATGGTCCACTTCAACGTGGCAGAGGTAAATGAGGTTGTCATTGATGAGAACGGTCATGTTAGCTTTATAATGGAATCTCTTCCGAAGAGTTTCCTACAGTTCCGCACCAACTCGGTGATGAACAAGATAGAGTATAACCTGACTACTCTACTTAACGAGCTCCAGACATTCGAGTCCCTGATGAAATCAAAGGGAAAAGAGAAGGAGGCAAACGTTGTCACTTCAAGGAAGTTCCTGAGAGGATCATCCTCAGGGTCTAAGTCTGGTCCTTCTTTTTCTAAGAATAAAGGTATTCAAAAGAAGAAGAAAGATAAAGGGAAGGAAAAAGCTCTGATTCGCAAGGGTAAAGCCACAGGAAAATGTTTCTATTGTGGTGAAGATGGGCACTGGAAGATGAACTGCCCAAAGTACCTTGCAGAAAAGAAAGTTGAGAAAGAAAAACAAGGTAAATATGATTTACTCATTGTTGAAGCATGTTTAGTGGAACATGATGATTCTGCCTTGTTACTAGATTCAGGAGCCACTAACCATGTGTGTTCTTCTTTTCAGGAAACTAGTTCCTGGAGGCAGCTTGCTGATAGTGAGATAACTTTCAGGGTTGGAACAGGAGAGGATGTCTCAGCTAGAGCAGTGGGAGCAATGAAGTTGTTACTTAGAGATAGATTCGTTTTATTAGAAAATGTACTTTTGGTTCCTGGAATCAAAAGAAATCTTGTATCTATCTCTTGTTTTCTTGAACATATGTATAAAGTTTCTTTTGATTATAATGAATCGTTCATTTGCAAAAGAGGTGTACGAATATGTTCTGTTAACTTGAAAACAACTTATATGTGTTAAGACCAACAGAGATAAAAGCTATTTTGAACACTGAGATGTTTAAAACAGCTGATACTCAAAATAAAAGGCAGAAGTTTTCTCCAAGTACCTATCTTTGGCATTTGAGACTAGGTCACATTAATCTCAATAGGATTGAGAGATTGGTTAAGAGTGGTCTCCTAAGTCAGTTAGAGGACAACTCCTTAACACCATGTGAGTCTTGTCTTGAGGGAAAAATGATTAAACGACCTTTTTTCTGAAAAACGTTATAGGGCCAAAGAACCCTTGGAACTCGTGCATTCAGATCTTTGTGGTCCAATGAATGTTAAGGCACGAGGAGGGTATGAATATTTCATCAGTTTTATTGATGATTATTCAAGGTATGGCTATCTTTACCTAATGAAACTCTGATAAGTCTGAAACTCTTGAAAAGTTCAAGGAATATAAGGCAGAGGTTGAGAATTCGTTAGGTAAAACAATTAAAACACTTCGATCAGATCGAGGTGGAGAGTATATGGATTTAAGATTCCAAGACTATATGATAGAACATGGAATCGTATCCCAACTTTCAGCACCTAGTACACCTCAGCAGAATGGTGTATCTGAAAGGAGAAATTGAACCCTGTTACACATGGTTTGATCTATGATGAGCTACGCTCAATTGCCTAGTTCGTTTTGGGGATATGCAGTAGAAGCTGCTGCATATATTTTGAACATGGTTCCCTCTAAGAGTGTTTCAGAAACACCCTATGAGTTATGGAAAGGGCGTAAAGGTAGTTTACGTCACTTCAGGATTTGGGGGATGTCCGACACATGTGCTAGTGTCCAATCCAAAGAAACTGGAACATCGTTCAAAATTATGCCTATTCGTAGGATACTCCAAGGAAACGAAAGGTGGTCTGTTTTATGATCCTCAAGAGGACAAGGTGCTTGTGTCGGAAAATGCCATGTTCTTAGAGGAAGACCACATGAGAGATCATCGACCTCGTAGCAGAATTGTCTTGAGCGAAATTTCGGAGGAAGCTCCAGATAAATCAACAAAAGTTGTTGATCAGACTGGTCCTTCTCAAGAGTTGAGAATGCCTCGACGTAGTGGGAGGGATGTTAGACAACCCGATCGTTACATGGATTTAACTGAAACCCAGGTCGTCATACCTGATGATGGCATAGAGGATCCATTGACCTTTAAACAGGCAATGAATGATATAGACAGAGACCAATGGATTAAAGCCATGGACCTCGAAATGAAGTCAATATACTTCAATTCAGTCTGGGAACTTGTAGATCAACCAGATGCTGAAAGACCTATCGGTTGCAAGTGGATCTACAAGAGGAAACGAGATCAAGCAGGTAAGGTACAAACCTTTAAGGCTCGACTTGTGGCAAAGGGTTATACCAAGCGGGAAGGGGTGGACTATGAAGAAACCTTCTCCCCTGTTGCCATGCTTAAGTCGATTAGAATACTCTTGTCCATTGCCACGTTCTATGATTATGAAATTTGGAAAATGGATGTCAAGACAGCCTTTTTGAATGGCAATCTTGAAGAGAGTATCTATATGGATCAACCAGAGGGGTTCAAAGTTCAAGGTCAGGAGCAAAAGGTTTGCAAGCTTAAGCGGTCCATTTATGGATTGAAACAAGCATCTAGATCCTGGAATATAAGATTTGATATTGCGATCAAATCTTATGACTTTGAACAGAATATTGACGAGCCTTGTGTCTACAAGAAGATAGTCAATACTACAGTAGCTTTCTTAGTTCTATACGTAGACGATATCCTGCTCATTGGAAATGATGCGGGATTCCTGACTGCCGTTAAGAAATGGCTAGCGACCCAATTCCAAATGAAAGATTTGGGAGAAGCTCCGTTTGTCCTTGGAATCCAAATTGTTCGGAATCGCAAGAACAAAACGCTAGCGCTGTCTTAGGCATCGTATATTGACAAAATGTTGATTAGATATAAGATGCAGAATTCCAAGAAGGGTTTATTACCTTTCAGGCATGGAATTCATCTGTCTAAGGAACAATGTCCTAAGACACCTCAAGAAGTTTAGGATATGAGACGCATTTCCTATGCATCAGCTGTCGGTAGTCTGATGTATGCCATGCTTTGTACTCGACCCGACATATGCTATGCAGTGGGAATTGTCAGCAGGTATCAGTCCAATCCTAGATATGATCATTGGACTGCCGTTAAGAATATCCTCAAGTATCTTAGGAGAACGAGGGACTATATGCTTGTGCATGGCGCAAAGGATTTGATCCTTCTTTGATACACCGACTCGATTTTGGTGATCGATGTAGATTCGAGGAAATCCACATCGGATCGGTCTTCACTCTTAACGGAGGAGCTATAGTATGGAGGAGTATAAAGCAAGGTTGTATTGCTGACTCTACCATGGAAGCTGAGTATGTCGCAGCTTGCGAAGAAGGATGTATGGCTTAGAAAATTCTTTACTGATTTGGAAGTTGTTCCAAATCTGAATTTGCCTATCACTCTTTATTGCGATAATAGTGGTGCAGTGGAAAATTCTAAAGAACCTAGAAGCCATAAGCGCGGAAAGCACATAGAGCGCAAATATCATCTCATCAAGGAAATTGTGCAACGAGGAGACGTGATCGTCACGCAGATCACTTCGGAGCACAACATTGCTGATCCGTTTACAAAGCCCCTCACGGCTAAAGTGTTTGAGGGACACCTAGAGAGTCTAGTACTTCGGGTTGTACAATAGGACAGTTTTCTTGTCCAGCATGTTTGACTCCACCGACGTTTTAGTCCAAGTGGAAGTTTGTTGGATTTTATGTCCTAAAACTCGTGAGTTTGTAAATTGAATGTATATTCTATTTTGCAATAAAGTTATTATTGTGATTTATTCAGTAAAGGTGTTATTGAATAAAGTGGATTGTATATTTTCAAACCCTAATCCAATAAAGAACCCATGGCTATAGGATGTATACTTGAACTTTATGTGTGACATAAAAGTGGACCAGGTTCAACTTATAGGCACAACGGTCTATAGTATAGGGATAGGGTTGGGTACCTTATCCTGGGGACACTATGGACGCGGCCCACTTTGTAAAGTACAAACGATGTGATCCTAAATCGTTCATGTGGAGACATGCGAGTGGGGGCGTTCTATGCAATGAGTTTGCATAAGACTGGACCGAGAAATAGTCACTTAGACTTTATAACTCCGCTCTCGTCTTAATCGACTATATTCATACGATGACCTAGGTAACTCGATCTTAATCCTGAGCGTGCCATGAACTCCTGTTTATTCGGATTATCCTTAGATTTGCATGGGTGAGAGTGGCCTGAGATTGCAGACTCAATAAGCCTCCCATTTCAGGGATAAAATCGGGTAGATAGCTGGGAACATAGTTCTTCAAGATGGAATTTACTCCTACCCGCTTTAGGGATTAGTAGAGAGGTTGTTCCCTTAAGTACTGACTCCGGGTCTTAAACAAAGGGCCCACCCCTCTCATTGGCCCGAGAGGGATTCAGTTTGTTGGTTGGACCACAAACCAATTGTTCATTAGAGGATCAGTGGGACTTAAGGAACAAGAAGTAATTATAGGGTAAAAAACGGTAATTTTGACCCAGCTGTAATTACGAACGACCTGTGAAGGATCGACTTACTAATCATTGTTATATCGAGTGGACATAAATATATCTACAGTTAGGAGAGTGCAACCACTAGGCTTTAGTGGAGTGCCCCGGTGGTTAACGAATGTTGATTAGCTAGGCTAAAGAGTTTGGCCGGTTAATCTTGTATCGTTGGAGCTCATGATTTGTAGGTCCGTTAGGTCCCCTTACTAGCTCGGACTAAGCCTTGTAACATTTTGAGAGAAAAAGAATTTGAATTGTTCAAATTCGGTTTTGGGAGAAAACGTTAATTATATGTGATATACTTAATATGTCACAGTTTAATTATGAATTGAACTATAATAAAGAAGAGGTGGAACTATTTAAATGTGATTTAAATATTTGTTCGGTTTATAACATGAATAGGGATTCATGTTTAAACGATCGATTTAAGAAATCGGGATTGGTCCAATTATTTAATTTAATATTTGATATTAAATTAAATAAATTAATTAAAATTAATTAATTAAATTATGTTGGTCTCTAGTTTATTAACCTAGGATTAAACCTACGATTTCTAGTTTATTAACCCCTTAATAAACTCACTGACGCTACTGTAATTTATAAGACTCTCTGATTAAATTTCACTCCCAAGTCAGTTTCAAGGTAGGGGTGTTCCATTTCCGTCAGCTTAAATACTCAAGCCTAGACAGAACTTTCCTTAGACAGAGTTCCTCTTTTAATCATAGCTTATAAATTACTTGGTTCCTAATTCTAATCTAATTAGAACTAGATAACCTAAGGTCTATTATTTCCAAGTTCTAAACACTTCAAAACTAATAATTATCCTTAGGTGACATGCATACAATGTTATAGTGCTTGATCATTCATCACATGAATAATAAAATATTCACAGCATATTCATCTCATGAAAAATAATGCATGTCAATGTTTTCCAAAAATTAATATAACAACCTTATATTAATTAATAATGCAAACTATATAATATAACTCCTTATATTATAAATGATGCATGAAAATGCTTAACCTAAGGTGGGATTTCTAAAATAAAAGCATACACTATGCATGGCAATAATTATACAACAATTGCATAATTAAAATGACAAAAATTAGACCAATTTTGGCACCCTAGAAATAATTTTAATTAATATAATCTAATAATATTAATTAAAATTAAATATATTAATTATAAAACGTTTTTATAATTAAATATATTAAAAAATCCGTTTTCTGCCTGTTGCTCCTCGCGTGAAACGTATTCGGCGTCGCAACGCTGCTTTTATCGTTTTCTGCCGAGTGTGTTGCAACGCCATACGGCGTTACAGTAACGCGAGAGACGACATTGCAAAGTTGTCGTCTTCTTCACCGTATGCGCTGCGCATGATAGCGTTACCGCTGAGGGTAGCGTTGCAACGCCATTCACAGAACAACACATGGAATCACCATTCCTTGCTTGTTTTCGCTCTGATCTTCTCAGCAACCGCTTTGCCTCGATCGACACGGACTTACAGACTAAATTTGCAATTTCCATTGAAATGTTCAATGTAAAGGTCCGGTGTTTTGGGCAATTTTAATTTTAAATCTAAGTGCCAAAATTGAAAATATCTAATTTCGCAAAAACCGTTCATACATCTCATGCAAAAAACAATAAATCTCACCTTGTTCTTGAAAATTCCAGAATATAAATCAAGAACGCAATTGGTCTCTGATACCAATTGAAGGGAATCGTAATCCCCGCAGCGGAAGCGATTGCGAATCGCGCGCTCTTGCGAATCGCGACCTCCTTAGCTGTTTCACAAGCTGCTACACATTCGGCCTCCATGGTGGAATCAGCGAGGCATCCTTGCTTGACGCTTCGCCACACAACAACTCCTCTGTTAAGAGTGAATACTTACCCTAATGTAGATTTCCGAGAATCTTTATCAGTCTGAAAGTCAAAATCTGTGTATCGTGTAAGGATCAGATCCTTAGCACCATACACAAGCATGTAGTTCCTTGTTCTCCGAAGATACTTAAGGATTGTTTTAACCGGTGTCCTGTGTTCAAGTCCTGGATTGGATTGATACCTACTGAAAATTCCAACTACAAAACAGATGTCAGGCCTTGTACACAACATGGCGTACATCAGGCTCCCAACACTTTGTCTATGTAAGATGCTTGAGACAAGGCTAGTGTTTTATTCATGCGGTTCTAGACAATCTGGATCCAAAGAACAAACTGTGCATCACCCAAATCTTTCATTTTGAATTGCGTAGCTAGCCAATCCTTAATGTCAGTAAGATAACTTACATCATTCCCAATGAGTAGGATATCATACACATAGAGAATTAGGAATGGGACAGAACTATTGATGATTTTCTTGTAGACACAAGGTTCATCATCATTTTGGTCAAAACCATAAGATTTGATTGCCTTATCAAATCTTATATTCTAGGACCTAGAGGCTTGTTTCAGTCCATAAATTGACCTTTTAAGCCTGCAAACCTTTTGCTCTTGTCTTGGTTCAATGTATCCTTTGGGTTGGTCCACGTAGATATTTTCCTCAAGATTGTCATTCAAAAAGGTTGTCTTGACATCCATTTGCCATACCTCATAGTCATAATATGCGGCAATGGGAAGAAGAAAACGGATAGACTTTACCATAGCAACATGTGAAAAGATCTCGTCATAGTCAGCCCCTTCAACTTGGGTATAACCCTTTGCTACTAGTCTAGCTTTAAAGGTTTGCACATTCCCATCTACACCACGCTTTCTCTTGTAGATCCACTTACAACCTATATGTTTGACCCCATCAGGCTTATCTACAAGATCCCAAACAGAATTGAAGTACATAGACTCAATTTCTTGGCCCATGGCTATGACCCATTTGTCTTTGTCTTTGTCAACCATTGCTTGATTATAGGTCAATGGATCCTCGCAATTGTCATCTGGTATAACAACTTGGGTTTCAGCTAAACCCATGTAACGGTCAAGCTATATTACAATCCTCTCACTACGTCGAGGCATACTCAACTCTTGAGATGAACTCTCTTGACTAGAAAAACTAGTATAAACAACTATTGTTGACGTACTAGTGTTCTTAGCAACCTTTGCTATTGTTCCGTCTAATTCACTCAACACTACTTTAGTTTTTGGTTTGTGGTCCCTTATGTGGTCCTCGTCTAAGAAAATGACATTTGTCGACACAAAAACCATATCTTCCTTAGGATCATAGAATAAACCACCTCTTGTTTTAGAAACACTTTTTTATGGCACATTATTCAAAATGTATACTACAGTCTCCACTGCGTAACCCCAAAAGGAACTAAGGAGATGAGCATAACTCATCATTGATCGAACCATGTCCAACATGGTTCTATTTCTCCTTTCCGATACATCGTTTTGCTGTGGTATGTCCGGAGCTGAGAGATAGGATGTAATTCCATGTTCTATCATATACTTCTCGAATTTTAAATCCATGTACTCTCCACCTCGATCCGATCGAAGTGTTTTAATAGTTTTACCTAATTGATTTTCAACCTTAGTCCTGAATTCCTTGAACCTTTCAAGTGCTTTAGACTTGTGGTGCATTAGGTAAATATGCCCAAATCTAGAATAATCATCTATAAAAGAGATGAAATATTCATATCCTCCCCTGGCTTTAACATTCATCAGACCACAAAGGTCTGAATATATAAGCTCAAGAGGTTCTTTGGCTCTATAACCTTTTTCACTAAAAGGTCTTTTAGTCATTTTGCCTTCTAGGCAGGATTCACATACCGACAAAGAGTTTTCTTCTAACTCGTTTAGAAGTCCGTTCTTTACCAATCTCTCAATCTTATTGAGATTAATGTGACCCAATCTTAGATGCCAAAGGTGAGCATTTTCTTTAGGAGAAATTTTACGTTTCATAGTTTGTGCATTAGCACTTTTAAATAATTCAGTGTTCAAAACCATTTTGACTGCATTTGGCCTTAAAACATACAATCCATTTTCTAATGAAGCCGAACATATTTCCACACATTTCTTCAAAATAAACACTTTATTCATTGAGAAAGAACCAGAAATACATTGTTCTATGAGGCAAGAAATGGAAATAAGGTTTCTAGTAAACCCTGGTATCAATAATATATTGTCCAACAATACATATTTCTTGCCAAAATAAAGCTTCATCGTGCCTACTGCTACAGCTGAGACGACTTGTCCATTTCCAACCTGAAACGTTATCTGTCCTTTATATAGCCGCTGCCAGGAATCAATTCCCTGAAAATAAGATCAAACATGATTAGTGGCGCCTGAATCAAGTATACAAGCAGTTTTATCATTATCCACTAAACAAGCTTGTAGGCAAAGTAAATCATATTTACGTTCCTTCTTCTTTTCTGCAATGTACTTCAGACAGTTTCGTTTCCAATACCCGTCTTCCTTGCAGTGGAAACATTTCCCTTTGTCAGCAACGTCTTTGACTTTCTTGCCCTTACTTCAAGCGCACTTTGTCGATCGTTTCCTTTACCAACTTTCTTCATGTTCTTCTTCTTCCCTTTCAGGTTAGAAGAAGATGAAGCCACTGTTTTTGTCCCTGAGGTCGAACATCTATGATAACTCCTGCTGGAAACATTTGCCTCACTTTTCGATCCCTAAATTTTCATTACAGATTTAAAGGTCTAGTGTTCATTCAGAAGGGAGGTAAGGTTGAAAGTAAGCTTGTTCATAACAACATTACTTCTAAACTGCAGAAAACTATCTGGAAAGGTTTCCAGAATGAAGCTGACCTGGCTCGACTCATCGATGGAAGCACCATTCGACTCCGTGATGTTAAAGTGCACCATATATCTAGAAAATTATCCCGAACAGATGTACCCTCTGGCATCCTAAAGTTAAATATGTACTTTAGGGCATTATGTCGGGCCTGTGTGGACTGTTGTCCAAACATACCCTGCACAGAATCCATGATTTCCTTGGCGGTAATCATGCCCCCATGCTTCTTGGCTAATATGTCCGACATACTTGCCAGCATGTAGACCTTGGCCTTATCATTGGCCTTGATCCATCGATCATATGCATCACGAACATTTCGTGACGCATTCGAGTCTGGCACCTAAGGACACGCCTCAGTAAGCACAAACTTCAGATCATCCACTACCAATATAGTTTTGAGTTTGTTTTTCCATGTCATCATATTCACTCCAGTTAACTTTTCCGCACCGAATAAGGAAATTATAGAGCTAGACATTTTTGCTGAAAATTTACAACAAAACTTGTACGAGTTTCTTGCTATACCTCAAATTCAATCATCTTTTAGCTAATTATCAAATGATTCCTAGGTCATTTATAATTTCCAATGATACTCCAAAGGTTTAGAATGTATGACACCAAAGGGTAATAAAAAACACTCCTCCTCTTGATGAAGACACTCTTGACCAAAACCTAATACCAGAATAACTCTTATTCCTATAGGTTTTAGTTACCATTTTTTGGGTCAGGATACATACACAACTTATGTACCCCGTGAGTGTAACCTCTGTCTTTAGATCCCAGAGTGTCCATCCAATAAAATCCGCCGAAGGGAGGACTAGATTGAAAAATAGTCTAAGGAAATCTTTATCCCTTTCAGGTGTCTATTGTTTTCGATCCCATATGATCATGCCCTCCGAAGGGATTGTCTGGTCCAGGCCAACTTAGCAGACTGACCATAGTGGTCTAACGGCGTAAACAGACAAAAGAGACCGTAGGTTTTATTTTCACTAAACCTGCTCCCACTCACTATTAGTACCCTCTCCATTCACCTTGATATTGACTCATATAAACACCATCCGAAAGGGGGATGCTCCCGTTTGCGCCACGAGTCGAAGTACGAGTATCACGGTGCGAACTTCCCGAAGATAACGTAGGTGAAAAAATATGTATCTCATACTCTTTTTCTCCAAGTGAATGCTTTAAAGTTATAGGAATCTTACTTAGGCTAAAATCCGCCTAATGGTTTTACCTAACTCTTTCAATATAACTCTTATATCGATAATCAATATAACTCTTATATTGATTTTCTCCTAAGTTTGTTAATATAACTCCTTATATTAAACCTAGAATTTATAGTTTATTAACCCCTTAATAAACCCGGTGACGCTATTGTAATTTATAAACTTTATGATTAAATTTCACACCCAGCCTAGACAGAACTTTCCTTAGACAGAGTTCCTCTTTTAATCATAGCTTATAAATTACTTGGTTCCTAATTCTGTTCTAATTAGAACTAGATAACCTAAGGTCTATTATTTCCAAGTTCCAAACACTTTAAAAACTAATAATTAAACTTAGGTGACATGCATTCTATGTTATAGTGTTTGATCATTCATCACATGAATAATAAGACATTCATAGCAAAATCATCACATGATATATAATGCATGTCAATTTTGTCCATTAATTAATATAACAACTTTATATTAATTAATCATGCAAACTATATAATATAACTTTTTATATTATAAATGATGCATGAAAATGCTTAACCTAAGGTGGGATTTCTAAAAGAAAAGCATACATCATGCATGCCAATAATTACACAACAATTGAATAATTTAAATAGCAAAATTAGACCAATTTTGGCACCCTAAAATTAATTTTAATTAATATAATCTATTTATATTAATTAAAATTAAATATATATTAAATATATTAAATATAAACGTTTTTATAATTAATATATAATAAAACGATTTTTCGCCCGTTTGAAGCTACTGAGAAACGCCTCCAGCGTTGCAATGCTGCGCCTTGTCCGTTTCTATCCGTTGGAGCGCGTTGCGAAACGCCTTCGGCGTGGCAATGTTGCCTCTGATGCGCGCCTCCTTCTGCAAGCGCAGCGTTGCATCGCCAATGAACAGCGTTGCAACGCTGCACAAAGACAACATGTGAAATATTCTATTCCAAGCTCGTTTTTGCTCCGATCTTCTCAGCAACCACCTTGACTCGATCGACACGGTCTTACATACTTGATTTACAATTAAATTTGTCCAAAACATCAGGCCCTTACATTGAACGATTCAATGGAAATTGTAAATCTAAGTGCCAAAATCGAAACCATCTAATTTTCAAAACCGTTCATACATCTCATGCAAAAACATTAATCCCACCTCGTTCTTGAGATATCCAGAACGTAAATCAAGAACGTGATACCAATTGAAGGGAATCAAGTCCCGCAGCTGAAGAAATTGTGAATCGCACGCTCTTGATTTAGTTACAACGATTTAATTCAAGAACTAAAACAACTAGATTAAGCATATAAACATAATGGACAAAAGATATATTACCTTTGAAGAACCTTTCTTCAAGTGCTCCTCCTCTCTCACGATCAAGATCTTAGCAACACAAACCACGAACAGAATAAGACACGACCACTGGATCTTCTACGTTGTTCTCTAGGTGAGGGAGGAATGTGGGTTCCCTTTAGGAGATATGAGATTTAGTGAGAGAGATGTTTGTGTTTTGGAACCTTTCCAACAACACAACAAAGGTTTGGAATCACTTAACCTAGTTGCATCTCATGCAACAATATATACTGGGAAATAGGATGGAAATGATCATCCTACCCCTCCTTTATTCTCTCTTTAGTATATGGTTTATACGTGAATCTAATTCACATTAAAACTATATATTATATTAATGTTATCATATATAATTGATATAACACCTCATGTATGAAATTGAACACTTCAATTTCATTCATAACTTTATACCCTTAATATTACCATGTTGAGCCAACAGAGGGACCTAATTGGATTATAGTTCATGAGCTCCAATGATATGAGATTAACTGATGAAACTCTTTGATCCAGTTAATCAATATTCATTAACTACATGTCACTTCACTATAGACATGTAGTTGCACTCTCCTCACTGTTGCGTGATATTTTTGATATTGCAATACCGCAGTGTACGGGTCAAGTTTTAGTATAGTGATTTATGAGTCCAAGTATCGTCCTCGGGAATGGGTTTCTAGATTAAATAATTAGTAAGGTACTAATTCTCAATTTTAGCTAAAGAAACATAACATGGATAATTGAATTGAAAGTAAAAACAAGCAAACAAACAAACATGTGGAGACGCGAATTGATAGAATTGTGGGAAGTGATTGTACAAGTTAATGACTCAATTAGCACATGCATTAAACCAATGAGATTAAATTATAAACAAGAAGTAAAATACTCAAGAAAATCTCTCGATTCTTAGTGAGCCTCACACATGCAATAAATTCATAGTCTCCATATGAACCTGCAACATGCATGGCATTAAGCAACTTCGTTATGTGTTTCCCTAAGATTTCTAAGTCATTCTCATGCCAGAATTCTAAGGGTTTTGATAATTTTGCTCTAATTCAAGCTTTATCTCTCGAGTCCACTTAAATCAAAAAATTAAGAAGTCAAGAACGAATTGTCAAAAATAAGGACAAAACATGTTTCAATACATTGTAATAAAGTCATAACAAGCAAATCAAATCCTAACTACAATGTTTAGCTACTCTAGATCACATGAAAATCAAACTAAACAAGTAGAAAACGTCTTAGAACGCTATTACAAATTGATAGAAAAGGAAATTAAATTTAGGTGTTGATGTCGGTCCTTCGTCTCCGAGCTCCCGTATTCGATCTCGAACCTCCACGAATGCTTTGGCTCCCAAACTCATTCTTTTCTCTCTTCTTACAAAGTGTATTTCGAAATTAGGGCAAAACTGTACCCAATTCGGCTCCCCTTGGACAATTGTATAATGTTCTATTCATAGTTGAAATTTGTGCAGAGTTGCAACGCTAGGGACAACGTTGCAACGTTGTACCCTAAACGCGTGGTAAATAAGGAAACAGTCGATGGCGTTGCAACGCCGCTACCTAAACGCGCACTCCTTATCGAAATGGCGTTGCGACGCTGCAAGGCAGCGTTGCAATGCCCTCTGTGCGGCTTCTCATGCGTGGCTTCTTATCGAGATAGCGTTGCAACGCCCTAAAGCAGCGTTGCAACGCTATCGCCTGGAGTCTTCAAAGCCTTTAAACAACAAGCATGGCGTTGCAACGCTCTGTATGGCGTTGCAACGCCATCACCTCGGGTCTTCATGCTTGGATTGGTTCTTTTTCTTCCAATTGATGTTATTTTTATCTCCAAATAGCCTCGTTTTGATCTCGAGTGATCCAATTTATCTCCAATAGCTTCGTTTAAGCTCTTAACCTGAAATTGAATGAATTAATCACCTAAAAGCCCTAAAATCCTCATAAAACTAGTAATAATTAAGCCTAAGGATAGCACATTTTGTGTGCTATCACTCACTGTTGATAATA
Organism: Trichosanthes cucumerina; assembly: GCA_036507285.1. Lineage (NCBI taxonomy): Eukaryota > Viridiplantae > Streptophyta > Magnoliopsida > Cucurbitales > Cucurbitaceae > Trichosanthes > Trichosanthes cucumerina. Next base: position 45,919,595 of record CM071837.1, on the reverse strand, counting down.
TTGTGTCCACTAATATAGTCATTACCCATGAGTCGACCCTTCACAGTTTTTTCGTAATTACAGCTGGGTCAAATTACCATTTTACCCCTGTGATTACCTCTTTGTTCCTTAAGCACCACTAATCCTCTAATGAACAACAAGTTTGAGGTCCTACCTTAGACTCATGCCCTCATAGAGGGCAGGGCTTCGTTGTTCAAGACCTTGAGTCAGTTCTGAAGGGAACAACCTATCTAATTCCTTAGTGTAGGAATTACTGAATTCCATCTTGCACAATTAAGTTTCTAGTTACCTACGAGGTTCTGTCCCTGAGAAGGTAGCTTATTGAGTCGGCTACAGGCCACTCTCACCCATACTAGTCTAAGGACAAACCCCTATAAGTAAGAGTTCTTAACTTGCTTAGGACTCAGGTCGAGTCACTAATGACCATCCATAAATTACTAGTCTTATCTTGTTAACGGTGTTACACTGGTTAGACTAATGATTTGCGGTTCGGTATTGCATGAACTCTTCATATAGGATGCCTCTGCTCCCATGTCAACTACATGAATGAGTTGGATTACCTCATTTGTACTAATTACAAAGTGGGTCGTATCCATGGTGTTACCAAAATGAGGTTTCCAACCTTATTCTTATACCATAGACCATTTAGGTTATATTCTTGAACTCAACCCAAATAGTGTCCACTACACTGATGTTCAAGATATATGTCATAACCTTGGAACTTACTTCATTGGATTTATTTAATTGATCAAAATTACACAAGTTTAGGGCATTAATCCCAACAAGGTTAGCCTAATTGATTAATTAGTGTTAATTTGAAGAAATTGAATTGAGAGAAATTAATTTGAACGTGATTCAATTTAAAATTCCACAATTATACAAATGAGATTTTGATAATAAGGTTTGAGATACCTTATTATATGTAATATGCAAATATGATTTGCATATTATCAAGGCATGTTTGGGAATGATTTTAGAAATATTGATTTTAGTGTAATTGATTTGTCTATTATTATTTATTAAAAATGATTTTCATATAATCATTTTCATGTTTGGTTCTATACTTTTAATAGGGATTTTGGTTTTAAAAAATTCATTTTTTTTATGAAAATTTATGAATTTTGACAAAAAATTACAGTTTTTACTCGTCATTAAAAGTATAGTATTTTGACAGATGAATAATAGTCATTTTAAATTATAAATACTTGACAAAAAACATTTGGGAATCACCCCCCAAGTGATTGAAAGGGAATCACTTCAAATGATTTTGGATAATTCCAAAATCACATGCTTAATATTGCCAAACATCACACTTTGGGTAGTCAAGTAATTTTAGACATGTCAAAAGTGATTTTTGTCACTCCAATATTACCCTAAGATTGTAATAAAATGGTGATTTGGTGGAGATTTCAACTGCATCTCTCACAATTATATAAAGGCTCTGTAAGAAGCCTTTTGCATGATTTTGCTCATTTTTGGAATTTCATCTTCAAAGAGCTCTCTCCTCTCTCAAGATTCTCTCTACAATTCTCTTCACCCAAAAACCAAATGGAGTCCTACAACTCTCTCTCAACCCACCAAGAACAACTGAGAAGATCTTTCGGAAGTGTCCCTTTTGCTTGGTTCGAGGATCGTGTGTAGAGATCGTTGGAACGAAATGAGTTCTTGATCGTATAAGGAAACATCGAAGAGGAGTTCTTCAACAGGTAAGTGTCTTTACTTTCTGTTTTCTTATTCTAAATTGCATGTTTAGCCTAGGATTTAAGAGTTGAGTTTGATTTTATGAAATTAGTAACATAACAAAAACCACGGCATTTCATGTCGTTTTCCGCTGCAGGATTTTCATTCCCTTCAATGCATGCAACACATAGGATCTTAGGTTTAACTGAATTAAGTTTAAAATGTTTAAAATTAATTAGACCTAAGTTTATAATTTCTAATAGAATTAGAAATTAGTCTTACTTAGTGTTTTAAATAGTTTAAAATAAAGTATGTAGGAAAACTAAGGTTTCGGTTATATGGAAACTATACCGATGTTGTGCTGTCTAAGGCTGGGGGTACATGAGTTGACGGTTTACGGAACACCTCCTATTTGGGAAGTCACCCAGAGCTTGAGTTTAATTAACCTAAGTCCTATTAGTATACAATGTGATTAGGTAATTAAATTGTTTGATGCACGTAGCCATTAAGGTTAAAAACCTTATTATAAGAGTTATAATAGAATGGGACTTAAATATATTCAGCTAGCTATAATCCACCTAAGTTAAAAATTAACCATGAAACCTTATGACTTTAGTGGGAAAAAATGAGATGTTCGCATCGAATTTTAGCTCTCACGTCCGCAACGGTTCACACCGTGAGTTCCATGCTCGGCCTCGTGGCGTCAATAGGGCGTCCTTTTATCGATGGTGTTTGCATGGTTCAATACCAAGGTGAATAAGGAAAGTATTGTTGGGGTTTGTGTCCTAAAACTCGTAGTTTGTATTTATGTTCTAATTAATGTAATAAATTGTTATTATTTCAATAAAGAGTTATTGTTCATTATCTACGACTTTGCCTTTCTTTAAACCCTAAATAAAATAAACTAAACATCCAAGGTTGTTAAATGTATCTTTAACTTAATGTAGTGTACATATAGAGGATCTCGGTTCGATATATAGTCGAAAGGGTCTATAGTTAGGGGATAAGGTTTGGGTACCTTACCCTGGTAAAACTATGGATATGACCAACTTTGTATTTGATACAAACACAGGGATCCTAACGTGTTCGTGTAGATGACATGTGAGTGGGGATATCCTATGTAATGAGATTACATAAGACCGGACCACGAAATAGTAACCTTTAGCTGTAACTCCGTTGACTAGTTAGGTTTCTATTTCACTAGGATGACTTAGGCAACTTGATCTCAATACTGAGCAGGTTAGGAACTCCTGTTCGCGAGGGATTGTGCTTTGACTAGTATGGGTGAGAGGGGCCAGATTCGCCGACTCAATATGCCTACCTCCTTGGGGACAAGACCGAGTGAGCGACTGGGAACTTAACTTAGCAAGATGGAATTCACACCTTCCCGCCTACTATGGTAAGTAGAAGAATGTTCCCTTAAGTGGTGTCTCCGGGACCTGAACAAAAGGCCCAACCCTCTCATCGCCCGAGAGGGACTCTATTTGATGGTAGGACCACAAACAATTTGTTCATTAGAGGAGCACTGGTACTTAAGGCACAAGATGTAAACTAGGGGTAAAACGGTCATTTGACCCAGCTGGTGTTACGAACATTCGTGAAGATTGACTTGCTGGTATTGGTCAATAATATATATGCAGTGAGAATAGTGCAACGACAGGACTTCAGTGGAGTGTTCCCGCAGTTAACGAATGTTAATTGGGAGGTTAATGAGATCAACCGAGCAATCTCGTATCGTTGGAGCTTCTGATCTGTAGGTCCATAAGGTCCACCACCTAGCTCGTAAAGGATTCTTAGATCATTTGAATTTGAAATGTTCAAATTCATAAGGGAATAAAGTTAATGTATATTGATACAATATAATATATAGTTTTGGAACTATATATTATAATTTTAATGTGAATATGATTCATATTAAATTACATGAGAGAATTAAATATTTGAAAGAGTTTAAATATTAAATTCAAATGTGAATGTGATTCATATTTGAAAACTATAGGGTAAAATTTAATGTGCATTAGATGTACATTCGACTATAGATTAAAAGGGTAAAATGATTAAATAAGATTTAATCATTTAATATAATATAGTATTTAATTAAATTTGATTTAATTAAATTAATTAATTAATTAGGGAACGTGTCATGATTACACGTTCCCACTACTCCCCAACTCCCACTCGATAGGAAGTGGGGAGTTACCCATTGAAGGCCTTCTCTTGGTGAGATAGGCAGGAATGATCGATTGATTTTTCACAGAATGAATTCTCTCTCTCTCTCACAATTCCCTCTCACTCTCTTCCAAATTGTTGGAATTCCTTCCCACCAAAGGAATAGGTCTAAGTAGATCTCGGGGGATAGAGGGTTATCCAAGTGGTAGTGCCCTATTGTAGAAGAAGAGAAGCAAAGAAGTCCTTGTGTTGTTGAAATAGGAGCAAGGAGTTGCTGTGTTGAAAAACTACAAAGGTATTCTTTCTTCCTTAGTTTAATTGTTAATTTAAGTATGTTTGTATGCATTTATCTATGTCAAATTAGATTAGAATTTTCATGCTTGTTCTGTTTTTATTAATGTCTGGATTTTTGCATTTCAAGCAAAACAAACTTGCAAATTACGATTCCAAACACGTTTCCGCTGCTCAAGGAGATCAGATCTCCATCAATTGGATCAAAGCCATGCTTGTTTTATTTTTGTTTGATGCAAAATTGCATTGATTTGGTGGGAATTTGCATTTGGATTGTTGTAAAACTAGTTTAGGAATATTTTGGCCTTAGTTTACTTTTTATTTGATCATTTAAGTGTAAAGGCCCCTGTGTTTTGGGCAATTAAGTGCTTTATCGAGTCTATATTCGAGTTAAGTCGTTCGGGACTAGTTTCATGCAATTTGGTTGAGAATCGAAGGAGAGTTTGTTGATTGATGCTGCTGTGTTCGAAGAAGAATCCCACTTCCGAAGCAGTGGCGTTGCAACAGAGCCAGCAGCGTTGCAACGTCGTTCATCATCGTTGCAACACTGAGGAATGTCATCGCAACGCCAGACTCCCTATCGACGCGAGAGCTTCAGGGGTCAGTAGCGTTGCAACGCCACCCTGATAGAAGGCGCGCACGTGGACGAAGCGGGCATTGCAACACCGTGATGCATTTCTAGCAACTGCAGACCGGTTCAGCTGTTTGGTTTATTTTCATATCGGTTCGAGCGATTCAAGCCCGGTTGAAGGCGTTTTGGATGGTTTTATGTCATAAAATTAATGTAATTTTATTACTTTGTACTTTAGGGACTAAATTATTCCAGTTTTACAGCTATATGTCCTTATGAATGTCATTAAGATTATTCCCACCTTAGGATAAGCACGCTCATGCATTCTTTTATTTGTATAAATGTAATATGAATATGGTTAGATGCATGATTAATTTATTTTTCATGAGTAATTAATTGTAATTTTTATGATTAGATTATATGGAACATAAATTGCATGGAGCATGTAATTACTTAGTTTAAAATAAATGTTATTTTATTTTAAACAATTTATTTATTCAATTAGTTGAATATTTTTTCTATAATTCCATATTTGGTTTTATAATATAGTTTTTTTTATCATTGGTTCATTGTTAAATTTATAAAAGTTATAAATTAAAGGGGTTTTAGAAACCATAACCTATAATAAAGAAAGCATGCAAACATAGGAACTTGGGTTCAAATTAAATTAGTTTTAAATTTTTTAAAATTAATTTAGACCTAAGTTTTAATTTCTAATAGGATTAGAAATTAGTCTTACATAGTATTTTAAATTGTTTAAAACATATTAAGACATAGTACCTGTCCATATTATGTTTTATGCTTAATCTAGACTATTTAGTTCTTTAATGTAATAGTAGTAACAAAATGAAGAGCGCGCGATTCACAATCGCTTCCGCTGGGGGACTCGATGCCCTTCAATTGGTATCGAAGAGGGTGAGTTGACGCTCAGGGTCTGAACGGGAGACGTCGTCTCAACTTGTGCAGTGGGAGATGCCAAGCTTTTTTTCGGAGATAGATTTATTTTATTAAAAAATATGTATGTAGTTCCTAAGATTAAGAGGAACTTAATTTCTATCTCTTGTTTAATAGAACTTGGTTATTGTATTTCCTTTTCTTTGAATGAAACGTTCATTTTAAAAGAAGGTGTCAATATTTGTTATGCTAAATTTAAAAACGACTTGTATGTACTTAAACCGAATTAGACTAAAGCAATTTTAAATCACGAGATGCTTAAAGATGCTAATACTCAAAGTAAAAGACAAAGAATTTCTCCAAATAACAATACCTATCTATGGCATCTTAGACTTGGTCATATTAATCTCAACTGGATTGAGAGACTTTTTAAGAATTGATTTCTAAACAGGCTAGAAGATGATTCTTTACCTCCTTCCGAGTCTTGCTTGGAAGGTAAAATGACCAAGCAACCTTTTACTGAAAAAGGTTACAGAGCCATAGAGCCCTTAGAACTTCTACATTCAGATCTTTGTGGTCTGATGAATGTTAAATCTCGTGGAGGGTACGAATATTTCATCTTTTTCATAGATGATTATTCGAGGTATGGTTATTTATACCATATGCATCACAAGTCTGAGGCTCTTGAAAAGTTCAAAGAGTATAAGGCTGAAGTAGAGAATGCATTAGGGAAAAACATTAAAACACTTTGATCCGATCGAGGTGGAAAGTATATGGATTTGAGATTCCAGGACTATATGATAGAACATGGAATTAAATCTCAACTCTCAACACCTAATACACCACAACAAAATGGTGTATTAGAAAGGAGAAATAGAACCTTGTTGGACATGGTTCGTTCTATGATGAGCTATGCTCAATTGCCTGCCTCGTTTTGGGGATACGCGTAGAGACTGCAATTCAAATCTTGAACACTGTTCCATCAAAGAGTGTTTCAGAAACACCTTTTGAGTTGTGCAATGGCGTAAACCTAGTTTACAACACTTCAGGATTTGGGGTTGTCCGGCACGCGTGCTCGTGACAAACCCAAAGAAAATGGAACCTCGTTGAAGATTGTGCCAATTTGTTGGCTATCCCAAAAAAACGAGAGGTTGTCTTTTCTACTACCCATAAGAAAACAAGATGATTGTGTCGACAAACACCACTTTCTTGGAGGAAGATCACATGAGAAACCATAAACCGCATAGTAAATTAGTGCTAGATGAAGCTATAGATAAACTAACAAGAGTTGTTGATCAAGCTGGACCTTCATCAAGAGTTGATGGAGGAGCCAACACCTAAAGTCCGTCTCGTCCTTCTCAATCGTTGGGAATGCCTCGACCCAGTGGGATGGTTATTTCCCAACCTTACCGCTACTTGGGTTTAGCTGAAACTCAAGTTGTCATACCTCATGACGGCGTAGAAGATCCTTTGTCTGATAAACAGGCGATGAATGACGTAGACAAGGACAAGTGGATCAAAGCCATGGACATTGAAATGGAGTCAATGGACTTCAATTCAGTATGGGAACTTGTAGACCAACTTGAAGGGGTAAGACCCATAGGCTGTAAATGGATCTATAAGAGAAAGAGAGATGCAGTCGGAAAGGTACAAACCTTTAAGGCTAGACTTGTAGCAAAGGGTTTTACCCAAAGGGAAGGAGTTGATTATAAAGAAACTTTTTCCCCATTTGCTATGTTGTAGTCTATAAGGATACTCTTGTCCATAGCCGCGTTTTATGATTATGAAATTTGGCAAATGGACGTCAAGACTGCCTTTTTGAATGGTAATCTTGACGAGAGCATCTATATGTCTCAGCCCGAAGGGTTCATAACCCAAGGTCTAGAGAAAAAAGTGTTCAAGCACAATCGATCCATTTATGGGTTGAAACAAGCATCCAGATATTGGAATATAAGATTTGATAATGCGATCAAGTCTTATGACTTTGACCACAACGTTGATGAGCCTTGTGTTTACAAGAGGATCATCAACGACAAAGTAGCTTTCCTAGTACTTTATGTAGATGATATCCTACTCAATGGGAATGATGTAGGATACCTTACTGACATAAAGAATTGGCTGGCGACCCAATTCTAAATGAAAGATTTGGGAGAGGCGCAATATGTTATTGGGATTCAGATCTTCAGGAATCGCAAGAACACAATGCTAGCACTGTCTCAAGTGTCTTATATCGACAAAATGTTGTCCTGATATTCGATGGAGAATTCCAAGAGGGGCTTATTACCCTTCAGGCATGGAGTTCATCTATCTAAGGAACAGTGTCCTAAGACACTTTAAGAAGTTGAGGATATGAGATGCAATCCATCTGCCTATGCAGTAGGTAGCTTAATGTATGCTATGCTATGCACGAGGCCAGACATTTGTCATGCAGTGGGAATAGTTAGTAGGTACCAGTCCAATCCAGGGTTAGACCACTGGACAAGAGTTAAAAATATCCTCAAGTATCTTAGGAGAACGACAGACTATTCGCTTGTGTATGGGACTAAGGATTTGATCCTTACTGGACACACTAATTCTGATTTTCAGACCGATAAGGATTCTCGGAAATCCACATCGGAATCAGTTTTCACCCTTAACCGGGGAGCTATGATATGGTGAAACATCAAGGAAGGATGCATCGCTGACTCCACGATGGAGGCTAAGTATGTCGCTGCTTGTGAAGCAGCTAAGGAGGCTGTTTGGCTAAGAAAATTCCTCACTGATTTGGAAGTCGTTCCAAATATGGAATTTCCCATCACCTTATACTGTGATAACAGTGGTGCAGTAGCCAATTCGAAGGAACCTTGTAACCATAAGCGAGGCAAACACATTGAGAGGAAGTATCACTTGATAAAATAAATAGTGCAACAAGGAGATGTGACAAACACGAAGATCGCTTCGGAGCACAATATTGTTGATCCATTTACAAAGACTCTCACGGCTAAAGTGTTCGAGAGTCATCTGGAGAGGCTAAGCCTAAGAGACATGTACATAGGCTAATCTAGGGCAAGTGGGAGATATGTAATGGGGTATATGGATGTCCTCGTTTATTATATTTCTATCTCTTGTAACCACTGTTTTAGATTATGATGTACCCCACTAGAGTTTTAGTTCGAGTGGAAGTTTGTTGGGGTTTGTGCCCTAAAATTCGTTTGTAATGTTGGGATTTTTGTCCTAGTCTCGTGTTTGTAAATTACTATTTGAAATTAATAAGAGTTATTCATTTCATTACTTTGTGTCTCGCAATATTTAAAAACTTTTCCAATAAACTAAGCTCCAGGGTCATTGAATTTATGAGAGAGCTAGAACTTGAACGGTGTGTAGTGGACACATAGGAAGGATTACATTCAAGTTAATGACCCAAACGGTCTACAGTACATGGATAGGGTTGGAGACCTAATCCTTGATACGTTGTGGATGCGACCCGCTTTGTATTAGATACAAACGAGGTGATCTGACTCGTTCATGTAGTTGACATGCGAGTGGGGGCATCCGGTGCCATGAGATTGTACAAGACCGGACCGTAAATTATTAGACCAACTGATGTAACATCGTTGACAGTAAGGACTAATAACTTCGTAGATTACCATTAGTGACTTGACCTTAATCCTGAGTGTGTTATGAACTCCTGTCTGTGGGGGTCTGTCCTTTGACTAGTATGAGTGAGGGTGGTCACAGTTACTCGCCCAATATGCCTATTTTCTAAGGGGCAGGACCAAGTAGAACGCTGGGAACTTAACTAGGCGAGATGGAATTCACTCGTTCCCACGTTTATGGAAACTAGAGGGGTTGTTCCCTTAAGTGTTGTCTCTAGGGCTTCGACAACGGGTGCCCACCTTCTCACTTGCCCGAGAAGGGTGTTGTGTATGGTTGGACCAACACGATATGTTGTTCATTGGAGGAGCAGTGGGGACTTAAGGAACGAGAGGTAGACACAGGGGTAGAATGGTAATTTGATCCAGCAGTGTCTACGAACAACCTATGAAGGGTCGATTCATGGGCATTGGTTAAATCAGTGTGTTGGGATTTATGCCCTAAACATGTGTAATTTTGATCAATTAAATAAAGTGTTATTTGTTTTGATAAGATTACAGTCTTGCTTTTATAAATCCAATAAACTAAGCTCCAAGGTTATAACGTTTATCTTGAAATCAGTGTAGTGGACACTATTTGGGTTAAATTCAAGATTATAACCTAAATAGTCTATGGTATAAGAATAAGGTTGGAAACCTCATTCTGGTAACACCATGGATGCAACCCACTTTGTAATTAGTACAAACGTGGTAATCCAACTCATTCATGTAGTTGACATGCGAGTGGGGGAATCCTGTATGAAGAGTTCATACAAGACTGGATTGCAAATTATTAGTCTAACTAGTATAACATCGTTAACAGGATAAGACTAGCAATTTAAAGATGGTCACCAGTGGCTTGACTTGAATCGTGAGCAAGTTAAGAACTCCTGCTTATAGAGGTTTGTCCTTAGACTAGTATGGGTGAGAGTGACCTGTTGCCGACTCAATAAGCCTACCTTCTCAGGGAAAGAACCTCGTAAGTAGCTGGGAACTTAACTGTGCAAGATGGAATTCACTGATTCCTCTACTAAGGAATTAGATAGGTTGTTCCCTTAAGAACTGACTCCAGGTCTTGAACAACGGGGTCCCGCCCTCTATGAGGGTGTGAGTCTAAGGTAGGACCTTAGACTTGTTGTTCATTAGAGGATCAGTGGTCCTTAAGGAGCAAAGAAGTAATCACAGGGGTAAAACGAAAATTTGACCAGCTGTAATTACGGACAACCTGTGAAGGGTCGACTCATGGGTAATGACTATATCAGTCGACACAATAATAACTACAGTGAGGAGAGTGCAGCTACAAGTCTATAGTGGAGTAACTTGTAGTTAATGAATACTGATTAACTGGATCAAAGAGTTTGATCAGTTAATCTCACTTCATTGGAGCTCATGATTTGTAGGTCCATTAGATCCCTCCGTTGGCTCAATATGGTAATATTGAGGGTATAAAGTTAGGAGTGAAATTGAAGTGTTCAATTTCATGAATGAGGAGTTATATCAATTATATATGATATAATTGATATAATAAATAGTTTTAATGTGAATTAGATTCATATATAAACTATATACTAAAGAGAGATTAAATGAGGGGTAGGATGGCCATTTCCATCCTATTTCTTTATATATATGGTTGCATGAGATGCAACTATGTTAAGGTTTTGGAAAAGCTCTTTTGTTATTGTTGGAAGAGTTCCAAGACAGCAAAAACATCTCTCTCTAAAAAATACCTCACATCTCCTAAAGGGAACCCACCTTCCTCCCTCACCTAGAGAACAGCGGAGAAGAGCCGATGGTCGTGTCTTCGCACGCTGGAGTTCTTGTTGCTGAGATCGTGACCGTGGAGAGGGGAGCACTTGAAGAAAGGTTCTTCAATGGTAAATACTTGCTATCCAAACTCTTATTATATGCTTAATCCATGTTTACGTTCTTGAAATTTCTGTTGTAACTAAATCAAGAGCGCGCGATTCGGAATCACTTTCGTTGCGGGGACTTCGATTCCCTTCACAGTGGACACGTAATATTCTACACTGACGGGAGTGCGGCTACGGGCTTTATTGGAGTGTTACCGTAGCTAATGAAGATTGATTATCCGGGTCAAAGAGTTTGATAGGTTAATCTTGGATCATTGGTGCTCGTCACTGTAGGTCTATTAGGTCCCTCGGTTTGCTCCGTCTGGGTTAAAAGAAGGGTTAGAGTTTTGGTATGAGATTGAAGTGTTCAATTTCACTTAGAGGCATTTATATCATTTATATGAGATATGAATGATATAATATATAGTTTAATGTGAATGAGATTCATAATAAACTATAGGTTAGCCTAATTGTTGAATTAGGGCTAATTGGATTTGCAATATGAGATATGAGATATCTTATATTATATGGTTATGCAAATATGATTTGCATAACCTATAGTTGTGGTAAAATGGTAATAATGTGGAGATTTTAACTCCATTATTATTCTACTATTTAAACCCTTCTTGCAATAAGGATTGATGATTCAATCTCTCATTTTTTGGATTCTCGTCCAAAAAGAAGAGAACTCTAAACATTTTCTCTCAACTTTCCTCCCTCTCCAAAACTAAAGTCCGACCACTTTCCTTCTTCCAAAGGAAGAACAACCGAGAAGGCCGTTGGTGGCGTTCGGGTTTCGTTCGAGAGAAGCGTTCATTCAGATGGAGTAGCACGGAGTGTTCAGGACCAAGGAAGGAATCTTGAAGAATTGTCTACAACAAGTAAGGGTGTTTTTCTTGCTGTGATTTCTTCCTTCTTATGTATGTTTAACTTAGATTTAAGCGTTAAATCGTTTTAACAAACTTCTAGTAGCGTAACGATACCTTGACGATTCGATCGTCTTCTGCTGCGCGAGGATTTTCATTCCCATCAATTGGTATCAGAGCCATTTCTATGGTTCTTCGTTATGCACTAATTTTTGTTAAAATAGGTGGGTTTTCTGCCTTAATTTCATGAGATGAATGTTGGTTTGCATGATGGATGTTTCGGTTTTTGGCACTAGAATAGATTTACAAATTATGTTGATTAGATCAATGTAAAGGCCCTTTGTTTTGGGGCATTTTGTTGTAAATCGAGTCTGTAAGTCCGGGTCGTTCGTTGCAAGAGTTGCTGTGAAGAAATCGGAGCGAAAACGGGCAAAATTCGATGAAGAACAACAAAGGACTTTGCTATTCTGTCGATGTCGTTAAGACGCTGTTCATCGGCGTCTCAACGCTATCCTTGCAGGCGCTGGCTTGGCTGCAGAGAAGCGTTGCAACGCCACGGCGTGGAGCACGCTGATCTCAACGCTGGACGCGGCAACGTTGGAATGCTGCCCACGATGTTGCAACGCCGCACGCGTAGTGGGTAGTTCCAGCTTCAGTTTCGCGACAACGTGGGCAAGTGGAGATAATGAGGCAGTTTAAATTTCGTTTTTTATTTTATTTTATAAATGTAAAATATATTTATTTATTTTATTTAATTATGTTATTAAATAATATTAATATAAGTGTTATATTAATGTTATTTAATTAAATACTTGCCCCTAGGTTCCAAAAACCGGAACATTTTCGTTATCTAATTATCTTATGCATGTGATGTATGATTTAATTATATTTCTATGTGCATAATGTATGTCATGAAGATTTAAAATCCCACCTTAGGTTAAACATATTCATGCATCATTTATATTATAAGAGTTATAATATATAGTTTGCATGATAGGTTATATTATAAGTGTTATAATATAATTAAATGCATGTTTAAGATGCAAGATTCCGGACAATCTGGATCCTAAGAACAAACTGCGCATCACTCAAATCTTTGATTTTGAATTGCGTTGCTAGCCATTCCTTGATGTCAGTAAGATAACCTACATCATTCCCAATGAGTAGGATATCATCCACATAGAGAATTAGGAAAGCGACAGAACTATTGATGATTTTCTTGTAGACACAAGGTTCATCATCATTCTAGTCAAAACCATAAGATCTGATAGCCTCATCAAATCTTATATTCCAGGACCTAGAGGCTTGTTTCAGTCCATAAATCGACCTTTTAAGCCTGCAAACCTTTTGGTCTTGTCCTACTTTAATGAACCCTTTGGGTTGGTCCATGTAGATGGTTTCCTAAAGATTGTCATTAAAAAAGGTTTTCTTGACATCCATTTTCCATACCTCATAGTCATAATATGCGGCAATGGCAAGAAGGATACAGATAGATTTTACCATAGCAACAGGTGAAAAGGATTCCTCAAGGTCAACCCCTTCAACCTGGGTATAACCCTTTGCTACTAGTCTAGCTTTAAATTAAAGGTTTGCACCTTCCCATCTACACCACGTTTTCTCTTGTAGATCCATTTACAACCTATAGGTTTCACCCCATCAGGCTTATCTACAATACCCCAAACAGAATATAAGTGCATAGACTTCATTTCTTGGTCCATGGCTATGACCCATTTGTCTTTGTCAATGTCAACCATTGCTTGATTATAAGTCAATGGATCCTCGTAGTTGTCAACTGGTATAACAACTTGGGTTTCAACTAAACCCATGTAACGGTAAGGCAGTATCACAACCCTCCCACTACGTCGAGGCATACTCAACTCTTGAGATGGACCCTCTTGACTAGACAAACTAGTATCAACAACTCTTACTGATGTAGTGTTCTTATTAGCAAACTTTGTTATTGTTCCGTCTAACTCACTCAACAGTACCTTACTTTTTGATTTGTGGTCCCTTATGTGGTCCTCTTCCAAGAAAGTGGCATTTGTCGACACAAAGACCTTATCTTCCTTAGGATCATAAAATAAACCACCTCTTGTTTCTTTTGGGTATCCTACAAATAGCCACAACTTTGAACGTGAATCCAACTTCTTTGGATTTGTGACAAGCACATGTGCTCGACAACCCCATATTCTGAAGTGACATAAACTACCTTTACGTCCTTTCCAGAGTTCAAAAGGTGTTTCAGAAACATTTTTGGACGGCACACTATTCAAAATGTATACTGCAGTCTCCACTGCATAACCCCAAAAGGAACTACGGAGATGAGCATAACTTATCATTGATCGAACCATGTCCAAAGAAGGTTCTATTTCTCCTTTCCGATACACCGCTTTTGTTGTGGTGTCTTTGAGAGTCGAGAGTTGGGATGTAATTCCATGTTTTATCATATAGTTCTGGACTTTTAAATCCATGTACTCTCCACCTCGATCCGATCGAAGTGTTTTAACTCTTTTACCTAATTGATTTTCGACCTTAGTATTGAATTCCTTGAACTTTTCAAGTGCTCCAGACTTGTGGTGCATTAGGTAAATATGCCCATGTCTGGAATAATCATCTATAAAAGAGATGAAATATTCATATCCTCCCCTGGCTTTAACATTCATCGGACCACAAAGGTCTGAATGTATAAGCTCTAGAGGATCTTTGGCTCTATAACCTTTTCCACTAAAAGGTCTTTAAGTCATTTTGCCTTCTAAGCAGGATTCACATACTGGTAAGGAATTTTCTTCTAACTCGTTTAGAAGTCCGTTCTTTACCAATCGCTCAATCCTATTGAGATTAATGTGACCTAATCTTAGATGCCAAAGATGAGCATTTTCCTTTGGAGAAATTTTTCGTTTCTTAGTTTGTACGTTTGCAGTTTTAAATAATTCAGTGTTCACCATTTTGACTGAATTAGGTCTTAAAACATGCAATCCATTTTCTAATAAAGCTGAACATATTTCTAAACCTTTCTTTAAAATAAACACTTTATTCATAGAAAAGGGAACAAAAATACATTGTTCAATAAGGCAAGAAATGGAAATAAGGTTTCTAGTAAACCCTGGTATCACTAATATATTGTCCAACAATATATATTTCTTGCCGAAATAAAGCTTCATTGTGCCTACTGCTACAGTTGAGACGACCTCTCCATTTCGAACCCAAAGCGTTATCTCTCCTTGTTGTATGATTAGTGGCGCATGAATCAATTCCCTGAAAAGAAGAACAAACATGGTTAGTGGCGCCTGAATCAAGTATCCAAGTTGTTTTATTATTATCCACTAAACAAGCTTCTAGGCAAAATAAATCATATTTACCTTCCTTCTTCTTTTCTGCAATGTACTTCAGACAGTTCCGTTTCCAATGCCCGTCTTCGTTGCAGTGGAAACACTTTTCTTTGTCAGCAACGTCTTTGACTTTCTTGCCCTTTTGGGCGGCAGTTTTGTCAGCCTTTTTCCCTTTACCAACCCTCTTCATGTTCTTCTTCTTACTTCTCAGGTTAGAAGAAGATGAAGCCACTATTTTTGGCCCAGAGGTCGAACCTCTGTGATAACTCCTACTGGCAACATTTGCCTCACCTTTCGATCCCTGAATTTTCATCAAAGATTGAATGGTCTAGAGTTCAGTCAGAATCGAGGTAAGATTAAAAGTAAGCTTGTTCATAACAACATTACTTCTAAACTACAAGAAACTATCTGGAAGGGTTTTAAGAATGAAGCTGACCTAGCTCAACTCATCGATGGAAGTACCATTCGACTCCGTGATGTTAAAGTGCACCATCATATCCAGGACATGATCCCGAACAGATGTACCCTCTGGCATCCTCGAGTTGAATATGTACTTTATGGCATTATGTCGGGCTTGTGTGGACTGTTGTCCAAACATACACTGCGCATAATCCATGATTCCCTTGGCGGTAATCATGTCCTCATGCTTCTTAGCTAATATGTCAGACATACTTGCCAGCATGTCGACCTTGGCCTTATCATTGGCCATGATCCAACGATCATATACATCACGAATATTTCGTGACGCATTCGAGCCTGGCACCTGAGGACACTCCTCAGTTAGCAAAAATTTTAGATCATCCACTACCAAAATAGTGTTGAGTTTGTTTTTCCATGTCATCATATTCTCTCCGGTTAACTTTTCCGCACCTAATAAGGAAATTATAGAGCTAGACATTTTTGCTGAAAATTTACAAACAACCTTGTTTGAATTTCTTGCTATAACTCTAATCCAATCATGTTTTAGTTAATTATCAAATGATTCCTAGGCCATTTATAATTCGCAATGATACTCCAAAGGATTAGAATTTATGACACCGAAGGGTAATCAAAAACACTCCTCCTTTGGATCAAGACACTCTTGACCAAAACCTAACACCAGAATAACTCTTATTCCTCTAGGTTTTAGTTACCATTTTTCGGTCTGAATACATACACAACTTATGTACCCCGTGAGTGTAACCCTTTGTCTTTAGATCCCAGAGTCTCGATCCAATAAAATCCGCCGAAGGGAGGACTAGATTGGAAAATAGTCTAAGGAAATCATTATCCCTTTCGGGTGTCAACTGTGTTAGATCCTATATGATCAAGCCCTCCGAAGGGATTGTCTGGTCCGGGCCAAACTAGCAGGCTAACCATAATGGTCTAACGGTGTAAACCGACAAAAGAGACCGTACGTTTTGTTTTCACTAAACCTGCTCCCACTCACTATAAGTACCCTTTCCATTCACCTTGGTATTGACTCATACAAACAGCATTCGAAGGGGGACGCTCCCGTTTGTGCCACGAGGCTAAGTATGAGTCTCACGGTGTGAACTTGTCGGAGATACCGTAGGTGGAAAAATATGTATCTCATACACATTTTCCTCCCATTGATTACTTTAAGTCTATAGGAATCTTTCTTACGCTAAAATCCGGCTAATAGTTTTACCTATATCTATCAACATAACTCTTATATTGATAATCAATATAACTCTTATATTGATTTTATCCTAAGTTTGTAATATAACTCCATATATTAAACCTAGGATTTCTAGTTTATTAACCCCTTAATAAACCCGCTGACGCTACTGTAATTTATAAGACTCTCTGATTAAATTTCACTCCCAGGTCAGTTCCCAAGTAGGGGTGTTCCATTTCCGTCAGCTTAAATACCCAAGCCTTGACAAAACTTTCCTTAGATAGAGTTCCTCTTTTAATCATAGCTTATAAATTACTTGATTCCTAATTCTAATCTAATTAAAACTAGATAACCTAAGGTCTATTATTTCCAAGTTCTAAACATTTTAAAACTAATAATTAACATTAGGTGACATGCATACTATGTTATAGTGCTTGATCATTCATCACATGAATAATAAAACATTCATAGCATATTCATCTCATGAAAAATAATGCATGTCAATGCTGCCCAAAAATTAATATAACAACCTTATATTGATTAATCATGCAAACTATATAATATAACTCCTTATATTATAAATGATGCATGAAAATGGTTAACCTAAGGTTGGATTTCTAAAATAAAAGCATACACTATGCATGGCAATAATTACACAACAATTGCATAATTAAAAAAGAAAAAATTAGACCAATTTTGGCACCCTAGAAATAATTTTAATTAATTTAATATAATTATATTAATTAAAATTAAATATATTTAATATATTAAATATAAAACGTTTTTATAATTAAATATATTAAAATTTTAATTTTATGCCCGTTGCTCCTCGCGTGAAACGTATTCGACGTTGCAACGCTGATAGCAGCGTTTGATAGCACACAAAATGTGTTATCCTTAGACTTAATTATTGCTAGTTTTATGATGATTTGAGGGCTTTTACGTGGTTAATTTATTAAATTTCAGGTTAAGAGTTTAAACGGAGCTATTGGAGACAATTTGCATCACTTGGGATCAAAACAAGGCTATTTGGAGCTAAATATAACATCAAATGGAAGAGAGGAGACCAAACCAAGCTGAAGACCCGAGGTGATGGCGTTGCAACGCCATATAGAGCGTTGCAACGCCGAACGTGCAGCCAAACAACTTTGAAGATCACTGCCGATATTGTTGCAACCCTGTTTTGCCGCGTCACAACGCTAGATCGATAAGGGCGCACGCATGAGAAGCCGCACAGAGGACGTTGCAACGCTACTTCCAGCGTCGCAATGCCAGATCGATAGGGACGCGCGCGTTAAGGTAGCAGCGTTGTAACGCTGTCCCTAACGTTGCAACGCTGCCCCATTGATGTCTATAAATACAACCTTATGATTCTTGCAAAAGGGAGGACAATTTGGTAGAGTTTTTCCCTAATTTCGAAATACACCTTGTAAGAAGAGAGAAAAGAGTGATTTTTGGGAGCCAAAGCATTCGTGGAGGTTCGAGATCGAAGACGGGAGCTCGGAGACGAAGGACCGACATCGACACCTAAGTTTATTTCTCTTTCTTTCAATGTGTAATAGCGTTCTAAGACGTTTTCTACTTGTTTAGTTTGATTTTCATGTGATTTAGAGTAGCTAAACATTGTAGTTAAGATTTGAATTACTTGTTATGACTTTCTTGCGATGTATTGAAGCATGTTATGTCGTTATTTTTGGCAATTCGTTCTTTACTTTTTAATTTGTTGATTTAAGTGGACTCGAGAGATAAAACATGAATTAGAGCAAAATTGTCAAAACCCTTAGAAGTCTGGCACGAGAGTGACGTAGAAATCTTAGGGAAACACATAAAGAAGTTACTTAATGTCATGCATGTTGTAGGTTCATATGGAGACTATGAGTTTATTGCATGTGTGAGGCTCACTAAGAATCGAGAGATTTTCTTGAGTATTTCACTTCTTGTTTATAATTTCATCTCATTGGTTCAATGCATGTGTTAGTTAGGTCTTTAATTTGTAAAATCACTTCTCCCAAATCTATCAATTTGTGTCTCCACATGTTTGTTCGTTTGTTTGTATTTACTTCAACCAACTATCCATGTTATGTTTCTTTAGCTACAATTGAGAATTAGTACCTTAATAATTAATTAATCTCGAAACTCATTCCCGAGGACGATACATGGACTCATAAATCACTATACTAAAACTTGACACGTACACTGCGGTATTGCAATATAACTTTACGCAACAAGTTATTGGGGCCGTTGTCGGGGAATGAAGATTATTTAGATTGATTAATATTGGGAGAAAATTCGAGATTTTAGACTAAAGTTTTTTTTTTCCTTTTGTGTTTCTTTTTCTTATTTGTTTTTTCTTTTCTTTTTTGGTTTTTTTTTTCCTTATTTGTTTTTATCATTTTTTGTTTTTTTCTTTATTAGTTTTTTTTCTTATTTGTTTTTTCCTTATTTATTTTTTTTCTTATTTGTTTTCTTTCATTTCGTGTTTTGTTTTCTTACTTGTTTTTTCCTAATTTGTTGTTTTTCTTATTTTTTATTTTCTTATTTTTTTTTCTTTTGTGTTTTTTTTGTTTCCTTATTTGTTTTCCTTTTCTAATTAGTTTCCTTATTTGTTTTTTCATTTTGTGTGTTTCTTTTCCTTTATTGTTTCTTTCGTTTTTTTTGTTTTTTCTCCTTATTTAGTTTTTTGTTTTTGTTTTTTGTTCTTAATTTTAGTTTTGTGTGTTTTTGAGTCTTTGTTTCTTGTTTTTGTTGTGTTGATATTGTGTGAAGTCTTGTTGTGAAATTGCTGATTTTTCAAGTATGACTTGGCATAATTTTGAGTTTCCACCATTCTATTGTCTCTCTCAGGACCCTAGTTTTGTGCATCATGATTTTTCTTAATACCATGTGTCTAATTTTTACCATTATGTACCTAACATATATGAAAATTCACATGAGGGTAGTTATTTAGGCACTTGGAACGATAGTTCTTCGGACCTTAACCAACCCCTAGAAAAATCTTCTCTTATGGACCAATTGGCAGAATATACCTTAGAATTGAAATTTAAAAATTTGGTTCAGAGTGAATTAGAAAGGTTGGATAGGTTAGAAACTAAGGTGGTAGGACTTTGGGAAATAGTACACGATAGAGCTCAATACCTTAACCAGTTAGTAGTTTCCCTTAAGGCCTTACAGGAACAATTTCTTATCCTTACCACTCAGGAGATGCCACCTAGGAGGGTTTGTTTAGATGTTAGTGAGGATAGTTTGGGGGAGACTGATGCACACCATGATCAGGTTAGTGAGGAAGGCAGTGGTGATACACTTAGTTCCACGGGAGAGATCCAGGTGATAGAGTTAGAGGCTGAGAAGTCTTCTGTCCCTTTATCCCCAAAAATTTCCTTTATTTTTTATAACCATTTGTCTTATACTCACAAGTCTTGCTTGGACTTCATTTCTTTTCTTTTGATAAATAAAAATTCCAAAAATAATTTTATGTGTGGGGCTGAAGAAAAACAGGTTAGCCTTTTAGACTTAGAAGGCTACATCGATTCGAGTAAGAAGGGCCCGAAGAAATATGAGCAATTTTATGTGCCCTAATGAGTCACCGTCTAGCTAAAGACGTTAAAGAAAGCGCTTCTTGGGAGACAACCCAATGATTTATGTTTTATGTCTTTATTTTCCATTTTATCTTTAGTTGTTTGAGTTTTTCTTTTTTATCTAATTTCATTCCTTTTGTTCCACCAGGTGTATGCCCAAGGGGAAAGCTACAGTTTTGCACCATTTTGATCCTGAGATCGAGAGGACCTGTAGGAGACTCCTAAGGGAAGGAAGAGCAGAACCTCAGGAAATGGCTGATCAGGAGCTCATCATTAACCCTAAACCTATCAGGGAGTATTTCCAACCTGTGTTTAATTCTGAGCAGGCTGGAATAGTCCATGCCCCTATCAACGCTAATAATTTTGAACTTAAGACAGGGCTGATACAAATGGTTAGGGAAGGTGCTTTCAGAGGCTTAGCCACAGAAGATCCTAACTCTCATCTTCAAGACTTCATTGAAATTTGTGGTACAGTTAAAATGAATGGTATCTATGCTGATAGTATTTACTTAAGTCTCTTTCCTTTTTCTTTGCAGGGTAGGCCCAAAGAATGGCTAGGGTCTCTTCCCTCAGGAAGTATCACTTCTTGGCAGGAGTTGGCCCAAGCGTTGATGACCAAATTCTTCCCACCTGTGAAAGTTGCAAAGTTAAGGACTGAGATTGGAACATTCAGGCAGCAAGAGGGAGAACAACTATTTGAGGCATGGGAATGATACAAGGACATGCTCAGGAGGTGCCCACAACATGGTTACCCAGATGGCTCCAGGTGCAACTGTTCTATAATGGACTGGAAGGTAAGACCAGGACCATTCTAGATGCCACTGCTGGGGGGCTTTCATGGGGAAGACTGTGCCAGAAGCACGTGCTCTCCTCGAGGAAGTGTCAACTGCCAGCTACCAGTGGCCTACAGAAAATGACAGATCTAAGCCTGTAGCTGGATTATATCAACTGGATGAGGTAACCTCTCTTAAATCACATATGGCATCTCTCACTCATGCCCTAAATAATTTTGCAGGATCACCACAGACAGGGATGTCCTCTCAATGCTCCCAGCGAATTGGGGAATCCACTATGGAGCAATTGCACTACCTGAACAATAGAAGCAACACCTATGGAGGCAATCAGACTCATAACAACCTATCAACACATTACAATCTAGGTTTGAGGTATCATGAAAATTTTTCCTATGCTAACAACAAAAATGTGTTGAATCCCCCTACAGGGCATGCTTCTAAATCAGAGAGGAAACCATCTCTGGAAGACACATTGCACTCATTCATAGCTGAATCCAGAAGTCGGTCCAACCAGCTGGAGAATGCAGTCACCAGTCTATCTGGTATTGTGACCAGTCATGGAGCTGCAATAAATAATATAGAGACCCAATTTGGCCAAATGAACACATCACTCCAGGCACTGCAAGCAAGGAAGGACACACCTTGAGGGAGTACAGTCTAGCTAAAGACGTTAAACAAAACGCTTCTTTGGAGGCAACCTAAGCTTTACTTATTTTTTTTTTCCTGTCTTTAGCTTGCTTTAGTTTGTTGTTTTTTTCAATTCTTAGTTAGTTGTTGTTTTACTTCGTAGGTTGTGGAGATGCCCTTCTTCGTTGAAATCCATGCTCCCATTCTGATGAACTCCAACACACATGCTTTGGCTTCCAAGGAATACTCTTTTTTTCTCCCTTAAACTAATCATGCTTTGGCTATCCAAGAATCTCAGAAAGATCTCCATTACCCAGGATAATATTGTTCACTCTTACCCTGATACTTCATTTGTGCTTAATTTTGCAAACATTGGGGACAATGTTTAGTTTAAGTTTGGGGGTGGATGTGTTTATCTGTTGAGACTGTCCTGAATATGTGTTGAATTATTGATTGATCTTTTACACAAGTATGAGTATGATAGCCTAGGATGAGATATAATTGGAAATCTTTGTGATTCTGCCCAAACTTGAGAGCATGACATGAAATTGAGTTAATTTAAAATTTTTCTTGAAGTTTTTCCTGCACTATTATACACATAGCATGTGTTCCTGTAGTTTTGAAATGCTAGAACAAAGTTATTAGGCTTAGAAGTTTGATGTCGCCTCGATAGGTCTGAAAACTGATTTGAGAGTTAAACTGTAAGATAGGGTGAATGACAATATAAAGTGCATGATCTATGTAGTATGTGCATTATGTGAAATAGTTTTTTTTGTTTGTTTGTAAAAAAAAAATAAAATCGTGAGGACAAAAAGAGCTACCTTCACTGTGATCAGTTAGGCCACTCATTGAGCGAGTGCTCTGGGTAAGGGTCCCTGCAGTGGATGTGTGAAAGCTAGTGTCCTTGCACAAAAAAAGAAGAAAATAGAAAAAGTGGCATCAAAAGAGTGATTAAGTGCTGAGTAAAGTTGTTTATTTCTTGAATGTGGAGAGACTCAAAGATTAGTAATTAAGACTAGTGTAGGGAGAAGTTGAATGGAGAACCTAATAAAGTTGATCCGGGCTTAGTAAAAATGAAGGGAACATAGGCTAATCACACACACACGTAGGAACACTTAGGAAAAGTTTTAAATTTCTTGTTGAAGTGTTATGTTTAAGTGTTTCCTGTGATTGCAAAATATTCTCTCAAATCTTTGAGGCTTGAATCAAACGTATGTTTAAAAACAATCTAATGTTTAACTCTGTTTTTGCTCGGGACTAGCAAAAGTCTAAGTTTGGGGGTGTTTGATAGCACACAAAATGTGCTATCCTTAGGCTTAATTATTGCTAGTTTTATGATGATTTCAGGGCTTTTACGTGGTTAATTTATTCAATTTAAGGTTAAGAGTTTAAACGGAGCTATTGGAGACAAGCATCACTCGGGATCAAAACAAGGCTATTTGGAGCTAAATATAACATCAAATGGAAGAAAGGAGACCAAACCAAGCTGAAGACCCGAGGTGATGGCGTTGCAACGCCATATAGAGTGTTGCAATGCCGAACGTGCAGCCAAACAACTTTGAAGATCACTGCCAATAGCGTAAGAATCAACAACGCACTAGAACGCCCTTGTTTACGATCCTTTACTCCGACAGCATCTAGGGTTCCTCGAACAATGTGATATCTCACACCGGGTAAATCCTTAACCCTTCCCCCTCTTACTAAGACTACAGAATGTTCTTGTCAATTATGGCCAATACCGTATATAAGCAGTGATTTCAAATCCAGAGGTTTCCCGTACTCGAAAATCTCTTCCCTCTTTCGGGGTTACCTACTTGAGGGCTTATAAATGGCTTTGGTTGCAACGCTGCTTTGCACCGTCGCAACGCTAGATCGATAAGGGCGCACGCATGAGAAGCGACACAGAGGGCGTTGCAATGCTGCCTTGCAGCGTCGCAACGCCAGATCGATAGGGACGCGCGCGTTAAGGTAGCAGCGTTGCAACGCTGTCGATAGTTTCCATATTTACCACGCGTTTAGGGTACAACATTGCAACGCTCTCCCTAGCGTTGCAACGCTACCCCATTGATGTCTATAAATACAACCTTATGATTCTTGTAAAAGGGAGGACAATTTGGTAGAGTTTTGCCCTAATTTTGAAATACACCTTGTAAGAAGAGAGAAAATAGTGATTTTTGGGAGCCAAAGCATTCGTGGAGGTTCGAGATCGAAGACGGGAGCTCGGAGACGAAGGACCGGCATCAACACCTAAGTTTATTTCTCTTTCTTTCAATTTGTAATAGCGTTCTAAGACGTTTTCTACTTGTTTAGTTTGATTTTCATGTGATTTAGAGTAGCTAAACATTGTAGTTAGGATTTGAATTACTTGTTATGACTTTCTTGCGATGTATTGAAGCATGTTATGTCGTTATTTTTGGCAATTCGTTCTTTACTTTTTAATTTGTTGATTTAAGTGGACTCGAGAGATAAAGCTTAAATTAGAGCAAAATTGTCAAAACCCTTAGAAGTCTGGCACGAGAGTGACCTAGAAATCTTAGGGAAACACATAAAGAAGTTACTTAATGACATGCATGTTGTAGGTTCATATGGAGACTATGAGTTTATTGCATCTGTGAGGCTCACTAAGAATCAAGAGATTTTCTTGAGTATTTCACTTCTTGTTTATAATTTCATCTCATTGGTTCAATGCATGTGTTAGTTAGGTCTTTAACTTGTAAAATCACTTCTCCCAAATCTATCAATTTGTGTCTCCACATGTTTATTCGTTTGTTTGTATTTACTTCAACCAACTATCCATGTTATGTTTCTTTAACTACAATTGAGAATTAGTACCTTAATAATTAATTAATCTAGAAACTCATTCTCGAGGACGATACTTGGACTCATAAATCACTATACTAAATCTTGACCCGTACACTGCGGTATTGCAATATAATTGTACGCAACAGCATTGCAATGCTGCTTTTGTCATTTTCTGTTGAGCGTTGCAACGCTGAGGGCATCGTTGCAACGCTGTCGTCTTCTCTAGCTGCGCACCTGCCGCAGTGGCGTTGCAATGCTGAGGCCAGCGTTGCAAAGCCATTCACAAAACAACACATGGAATCACCATTCTTTGCTCGTTTTTGCTCCGATCTTCTCAGCAACTACTTTGCCTCGATCGACACGGACTTACAGACTCGATTTACAATTAAATTTGCCCACAACACCGGGCCCTCACATTGAACATTTCAATAAAATTGTAAATCTAAGTGCCAAAATTGAAAACATCTAATTTCGCAAAAAAACGTTCATACATCTCATGCAAAAAACAGTAAATCCCACCTTGTTCTTGAAAATTCAAGAACATAAATCAAGAACGCAATTGGGCTCGGATACAAATTGAAGGGAATCGAAGTCCCCGCAGCGGAAGCGATTGCGAATCGCGCGCTCTTGAGTTAGTTACAACAGAAAATTCAAGAACGTAAACATGGATTAAGCATATAATAAGAGTTTGGACAGCAAGTATTTACCATTGAAGAACCTTTCTTCAAGTGGTCCCCTCTCCACGGTCACGATCTCAACAATAAGAACTCCAACGTGCGAAGACACGACCACCAGATCTTCTCCGTTGTTCTCTAGGTGAGGGAGGAAGGTGGGTTCCCTTTAGGAGATGTGAGGTATTTTTGAGAGAGAGATGTTTTTGTTGTCTTGGAACTCTTCCAACAACAACAAAAGAGCTTTTCCAAAACCTTAACCTAGTTGCATCTCATGCAACCATATATATAGTGAAATAGGATGGAAATGACCAGTCTACCCCTCATTTAATCTCTCTTTAGTACATAGTTTATATATGAATCTAATTGATATAACTTCTCATGCATGGAATTGAACACTTCCATTTCACTCCTAACTTTATACCCTCAATATCACCATATTGAGCCAACGGAGGGATCTAATGGACCTACAGATCATGAGCTCCAATGATGTGAGATTAACTGATCAAACTCTTTGATCGAGTTAATCAATATTCATTTACTACAAGTCACTCCACTATAGACTCGTAGTTGCACTCTCCTCACTATAGATATTATTGTGTCCACTGATATAGTCATTACCCATGAGTCGACCCTTCACAGGTTGTTCGTAATCATGGCTGGGTCAAATTACCGTTTTACCCCTCAACAAGTCTAAGGTCCTACCTTAGACACATACCCTCATAGAGGGCGAGCCTCGTTGTTCAAGACCTAGAGTCAGTTCTTAAGGTAACAACCTATCTAATTCCTCAGTAGAGGAATGAGTGAATTTCATCTTGTACAGTTAAGTTCCCAGCTACCTACGAGGTTCTGTCCCTGAGAAGGTAGGCTTATTGAGTCAGCTACAGGCCACTCTCACCCATACTAGTCTAAGGACAAACACCTATAAGCAGGTGTTCTTAACTTGCTCAGTATTCAGGTCAAGTCACTAATGACCATCAATAAATTACTAGTCTTATCCTGTTAATGGTATTCACTAGATAGACTAATAATTTGCGATCCAGTCTTGTAGAAACTCTTCATACAGGATGCCCCCACTCGCATGTCAACTACATGAATGAGTTGGATTACCTCATTTGTATTAATTACAAAGTGTGTCGCATCCATGGTGTTACCAGAATGAGGTTTCCAACCTTATTCTTATACCATAGATTATTTAGGTTATAATCTTGAATTCAACCCAAATAGTGTCTACTACACTGATTTCAAGATAAACGTTATAACCATGGCGCTTACATTATTGGATTTATAAAAGCAAGACTGTAATCTTATCAAAACAAATAACACTTTATTTAATTGATCAAAATTACACAAGTTTAGGGCATAAATCCCAACAGTATATGGATGTTCTAGTTTATTGTGCCCTAAAACTCGTAGTTTGTAATTATGTTCTAATTAATGTAATAAAGTGTTATTATTTCAATAAAGTGTTTTTGTTCGTTATCTACGAGTTTGCCTTTATTTAAACCCTAAATCCAATAAACTAAACATCCAAGGCTCTTAAATGAATTGTAAACCCGAGATCTTTCTTTGGAACTTCCTTATTTAAAAAAACAACAAAAGGAAAGAAGAAATGAAGTGAAAGACAAAAGGAAAACAAGGAAGGAAAGTTTAAACCATTATGGTTTGGTTTGCTTTAAATAATAAAGGAAGAAAAAAAATGAAATAAAAGTTAAATATATTAAGTTTTGTTTGGTTTTGTAAAGAAAAGAAGAGAAATGAAAGAAAGAGATAAAGGAAAGGAAAAAGAAAAGGAAAAAGAAAAGAAAAAGCAAAAAGGGAAAAAGGGAAAAAGACAAAATAATAAACTTTTCCACCGTTTGCTTTTTATACCTTTATCTTCTCTCCATTTTCTTCTCTATCTTTACAAACCAAAGCTGAAGCTTCGTGGGATAAGGAGAAAGGAAGAAGAAGAAAGTCATTTTCGTGATTTTGGAGCTGGAGTTGTAGAAGAAAGGAGAAGAACTCAAGGGAATTATTATTGCAGCAAGGTGATCAACTCTGACCAGTTCTGATGTTTTGATATTCTCGAGCTCTACAAGAAGAGGTAAGTGTTGAAGTTTGCTTTTCCTCAAAGCTAACTCATTTTTAAACAAAGTTCACGAAGGAAGCTTGAGCAAATTCTTATGTTAAGTTACTGTTTTGTTAAGAGGTTGGAAGAAGACAGAAGTTTGCTGTCAAATCCGAGAAGTCTCTGGTTTTTGGGTTGTCCTGATCTGTATGCTTGGAGTTAGAAGCTCTAATTGGTATTGTTCGAAAGCATATTGAATTTCCTACAACTTTCGTGAAGCAATCGTGAGTAGAAAATGTCTACAAGATGTTTTAAATATCATGTTAAATTTGTTGTGCAGTAGGAAATCCGAATCTAGAAACAACAGAAGTCTGTTTTGCGAAAAGTAGCTTTCGAGGTATTTCTGAACAAATCCGTTTGCAATTTCAATTTCATGTCTTCATATGATTTTTAGAGGATTCAAAAAGGAAGAGTTTGGTATAAATTACATTATTCTTGGATAAGTAATGAAGAAGTTATGGCTGTCTGAAAACAAGGGAGAAAATATGAAAATGCTGGAAATTTGAAAGTGTGTTTTCTTGCAGTTTTAAGGTAAAAAATCATGAGCTGGAGGTTCTAATGGTTGAGTTGGTTTGTTTGACAGGCCAAGAGCAAATAGGTCCAGTTTACAAGCCAAGGTTCTAATTCTAATACTGTGAGTGACTCTATTTTAGAACTATGCTTGACCTATGTTTTTCTTCAAGAACATAAGTGTTGATCATTACATCCTGATTCAACTAATTATGTATAGCTTCATGGAGTTTTCTAACAGAAGTTCATGATGGAACATAAGCATGATTTGAATTAATTTGTAACCACAAATCCAAATATGGAACCTACATTATGAAAGTATGTATTATAAAGACATGATTTCCATGGTAAACAAATTATGCTCTTGTTTGTGGTTAACCCCTAATACTGAAGGACATTCGAGAAGGTACTTAGGGGGGGAATGAATCATGATATCCCGATACTGAAGGACAATGAGAAGGTATTCGGGTAGTAAATGGTTTTACCTTAATACTGAAGGACAATGAGAAGGTATTCGGGTAGTAAATGGTTTTACCTTAATACTGAAGGACATAAAGAAGGTATTAGGGAAAACCAAACGACCAAAGGTATTCCACGTGCACGTGAGGGAGAGAGGTATGAACTTTATTGGTATAAATGTAACTCTACCACCTCTATGGTTAGAATGTGGTATCATGTCATGTGTTTTATTGTTATGAGCTTTTATATTATTGATCTATCTACCCTCGATATGATAGTACATTTCGAGTTGTGTGCTATGCATAAGTGGTGACTTAAACCTGTAAATTGGAAGCATGGTTTGTTTATGTTTACAAACAGATATTAAG
Source organism: Trichosanthes cucumerina (assembly GCA_036507285.1). Lineage (NCBI taxonomy): Eukaryota > Viridiplantae > Streptophyta > Magnoliopsida > Cucurbitales > Cucurbitaceae > Trichosanthes > Trichosanthes cucumerina. The sequence continues at coordinate 45,890,797 of CM071837.1, read as the reverse complement.
CTATTTTCTACTTATAATATGCCATTATTATGAATCACCTGTGAGCTTATAATGTTTTAAAGATAGACACTCACTGAGCTTTTTAGCTCATTCTTTCAATGTTTTCAAACATTTTCAGATAGAGATCAAGCTCCTGGTACCTGACATCTTGCCATAGTCTACTAGAAGTTTCATAAGTTGATATTTTGTACGTGGCTGGTGTTGTATAGCAAGTCGTTATGTAGTTATAGTTGTTTGTATATAAGAGGTTGTATAAACAGTGGGTTGGCATGTTCTGGGTTGTGATGCTATTGCTCATTTATGTTTTCAAATGAGAGACTTAAGAAATGTTTCTCCCTATGTATGTTAGTAGTTATCAAGTTTCCGCTGTGTTATGTTAAAGTTTACCATATACGAGCATAGTATGTTTATCAGGTAGAACAGGGTCATCAGGTATTGTTAAGAGGTAAACAATGTCTGTTGGCTTCATGCCTCCTTCCGGGCTAAGTTAGCAGGTGGTTCGGGAGGGGTGTGACAACTTGGTATCAGAGCAGTTAGCTCCATGGGGAATGAGACAGGGCAAGTTAGCTCTGAAAGGAAACTAAAAAGTCATAACAAGTTATTGAGTTAGTTTAGATCGAACTAGTAAAGTATGGTCCAAGTAAGGATAGGAGTAAGTCCAGTTAAGGCTAAAATGTGAATAGAAGTTTAGTACTGCGTATTGGAGTTAGATATCCATAGTATGTCTAATATATTGATATGTTATAGGAGTCATGCCACCACGTACTAGCAGACGACGCAGGCAGGATCCAGGCGGGATGCAGGATCCTACCCAAGGCCAATCTGAGAGCGGATCTAGTGCCCCGAGAGTCCATACTAAGGCCAAAGAAGAGTAACATGTTAATTCCTCACAGGAGGCAGGTAGGCCAGAGAGAGCAGGGCCAAGTTATCCAAAAAAAAGGCGTATAGAATAGAACGTCTGAAGAAATTAGGAGCCACAGTGTTTGAGGGTTCCATAGATCCAGCTGATGCTGAGGTTTGGCTGATTATGCTACAAAAATGTTTTGATGTAATGAGTTGCCCTGAGGAGCAAAGTCAAGCTAGCCACATTCCTACTAGAGAAAGAAGCAGAGGGATGGTGGAAGTCAATACGAGCTAGGCGCAGTGATGCACGCACTTTACATTGGCAAACTTTCAGAAGCATCTTCGAAGATAAATATTACCCTGACACATACTGCGAGGCGACGAGGGATGAATTTTTAGAATTGAAGCAAGGGTCACTATCAGTGGCTGAGTACGAGAGAAGGTATACCGAGCTATCCCGGTATGCTGATGTTATAGTGGAATCTGAGAGTGACAGGTGTCGACGATTTGAAAGGGGATTACGTCCTGAGATACGTACTTGATCCACGAGCATTGCTAAGTGGGTGACTTCTCTCTCACCGGTAGAGATCGCTTCACGTGTTGAGAAGAGTATAACAGAGGCACAACAAGTAGTGGAGCCTATTCGAGGGCCTTCAACGGCGAGCAGTTTTTGGGGTCGTGAACAGAGAAGATTCACACCTGGAGTAAATGTTTTGAGTCGTCAGGACTTTAAAAGTCGAGCTGGCGGCCAGACATCGAGGCAAACGCATGGTAGTGGTGCCTATCAGAGGCAGAGGCAAAGAGCACTTAGTCAATCTGCCAGATCCACAGTAAGAGCACCGATAATACAGGAGTCTGTTGCAAGTGCAGCAAGGAGAACTCCATGTACAAATTGTGGTAAGAATCACCGAGGCCAATGTCTGGTGTCAATGTGTGTTAGGGTGGGCAACCAGGGCATTTCAAGAGGGATTGTCCACAACTAAGAGCAGCCACACAGAGGGACCAGGGAGTTGGGTCCCAGATGTTGTTAATGCGACCAAGAGTTCCAAGAAGTCAGAGAGAGGGCACCAGTGGTGCTAAATAGAAAGGAAGTTGTTTTCAAGAAACTAGGATTAGCTGAAGTTTTTTCAGGGGTGAAAGGAAGATTGTCCCTACGAGTTTGATTTCAGCAGTAAAAGCTGAAAAGTTGTTGAGGAAAGGTTGCATGGCATTTCGTGCACACGTAGTGGAGATGCAGGAAGAAAAGATAAAACCAGAAGATGTTCTTGTGGTGAACGAGTTTCTTGATGTTTTTCCAGCAGATCTGTCAGGGTTGCCACCTGATAGGGAAGTAGAGTTCACTATTGAATTGCTACCAGAAACAACACCTATTTCGCAAGCGTCGTATGGAATGGCTCCAAGCGAGGTCAAAGAGCTGAAGACGCAGTTACAATAACTAGTTGATAAGGGATACATCAGACCTATTATATCGCCTTGGGGAGCTCCAGTGTTATTTGTAAAGAAGAAAGATGGTACCCTTAGATTATGCATTGATTATAGACAGTTAAACATGTCACGATACGTAATAAGAATCCTTTACCCCGTATAGACGACTTGTTTGACCAGTTACGAGGAGCATCAGTGTTTTCTAAGATTGATTTGAGATCAGGATACCATCAGTTAAAGGTTAGGGAATCAGATATTCCTAAGACAACATTAAGAACCAGGTACGGGCATTATGAGTTTTTAGTAATGTCGTTCGGTTTGACGAATGCACCAGCAGTTTTCATGGACCTCAGGAACAGGATATTCCACCAGTATTTGGATCAGTTCGTGATAGTATTTATTGATGATATACTAGTTTACTCATTTGACAAAAAAGCTCATGAGGAACATTTGAGGATTGTTCTGCAAACACTACGTGATAAACAGTTATACGCTAAATTTACCAAATGTGAGTTTTGGTTGAATCAAGTAGTATTTTTAGGGCATGTTGTCTCAGCAAATGGAGTTAGTGGGGATCCAAATAAAGTGAAAGTTGTAGTCAACTAGGAGAGACCAGTTAGTGCGACAGAGGTACGTAGTTTCCTAGGCTTGGCAGGATACTACAGACGATTTGTTGAGGATTTCTCACGATTAGCATTGCCATTAACAACTTGAACAAGGAAGAATGCTAAGTTTGAATGGTTAGATAAGTGTGAACAGAGTTTTCAAGAGCTGAAAAAGAGATTAGTTACAGCACCTATTTTGACACTTCCTGTAACGGGAAAAGAGTATTTAATTTGTTGTGACGCCTCGAGGCAAGGTTTAGGGTGTGTGCTCATGCAAGAAGGAAAAGTAATAGCTTATGCATCAAGGCAATTGAAAAAGCACGAGTGTAATTACCCTACCCATGATCTCGAGCTAGCAGCAGTTGTTTTAGCACTGAAGATCTGGAGACATTACTTGTTTGATGAAAGGTGTCACATTTACACAGATCATAAGAGTCTGAAATATATCTTTGATCAGAAGGAGTTGAATATGAGACAGAGAAGATGGCTAGAACTGATTAAAGATTATGATTGTACCATAGAATACCATCCAAGTTAGGCGAATGTGGTAGCATATGCACTAAGTAGGAAGTCAAGACTTCCTAGGAACGCCTTGTGTGGTATTCGAGCGATATTTTTAAGTACTCTAAGGGATTCTAAGGGAGTTGTGGTTACAGAGAATTCAGGGAGTCTTTTAGCTCAATTCCAAGTCAAGTCTTCGCTCGTAGCAGAGATTTTAAGAAGACAACCAGATGATAGTAACTTGCAGAAAATGTTTGGGAAGTCCAAACAAGGTCAAGAAGTAGAATTTAAAATGAGATCAGACGGAGCCATAGAGAGGCAGAGAAGACTGTGTGTTCCATGTTTTAGTGAGCTTAAAGATGTTATTCTAGAGGAAGCTCACAGTTCAGCTTACGCTGTGCATCCAGGAAGCATCAAGATGTATAAAACTTTGAAGGGAACGTATTGGTGGCCTGGGATGAAGCGGGAGATAGCTGATTATGTTGATAGATGTTTGATCTTCCAACAGGTTAAACCAGTTAGACAGAGGCCAGGAGGACTCCTTAACCCACTGCCAGTGCCGGAGTGGAAATGGGAGCATATCACTATGGATTTTCTGTTTGGATTACCACGTACTTCTAGTGGACATGATGGTATTTGGGTAATAGTGGATACACTCACTAAAACAACACGGTTTATACCGATTAAAGCGACGTCTACGCTTGATCAGCTAGCTAAGCTATACGTCGAGAGAATTGTGAGTCAATACGGAGTGCCAGTGTCCATAGTTTCAAATAGAGATCCACGATTTACTTCTAAGTTTTATCCTAGCTTACAAAAAGCTATGGGCACAAAGTTGAATTTTAGTACAACATTCCATCCTCAGACAGATGAGCAGTCAGAGAGGACCATCCAGACCCTAGAGGATATGTTGAGAGCATGTGTTCTTCAATTTAAGGGTAGTTGTGATACACACCTATCACTTATGGAGTTCACTTATAATAACAGCTATCAGTCAAGTATTGGCATGGCACCATTTGAGGCTCTGTATGGATGACCATGTAGAACACCCATATGTTGGAACGAAGTACGAGAGAGAAAGCTTATCGGTCCTGAGTTTGTACAAATTACGACGGATAATATTAAGGTAATCAGGGTGAATTTGAAGGTTGCTCAAGACCGTCAGAAGAGTAACGCAGATAAGAGACGAAATGACTTAGAATTTCAGGTCGGAGATCAAGTTTTCTTGAAGTTATCTCCGTGGAGAGGTGTCCTTCGTTATGGCAAGAAAGGTAAACTAAGCCCTAGATATATTGGTCCTTATCAAGTAACGAGACGAGTTTGGCCAGCAGCCTACAGACTGGAGTTTCCAGCAGAACTATCTCGAGTACATGGTGTTTTTTATGTGTTCATGTTGAGGAAGTATTTTCCAAATCCGACACATGTGTTGCAAGCACAACCAGTTGAGTTGAAAGAAGACATGAGTTACATAGAGGATGCAGTTCAAATCCTCGACAGTGAGAAACAAGATGATCTCACTCGTGAAGGTTCGTTGGAGACATCACGGAGTGGAGGAAGCAACCTGGGAGTTAGAGGACCTAATGAGAAGGAAGTACCCGGTGATTTTCACATAAGGACTACTCAATTTCGAGGACGAAATTTCTTAAGGGGAGGTAAGTTGTAAACCCGAGATCTTTCTTTGGAACTTCCTTATTTAAAAAAACAACAAAAGGAAAGAATAAATGAAGTGAAAGACAAAAGGAAAACAAGGAAGGAAAGTTTAAACCATTATGGTTTGGTTTGCTTTAAAAGATAAAGGAAGAAAAGAAAATGAAAGAAAAGTTAAATATATTAAGTTTTGTTTTGTAAAGAAAAGAAAAGAAAAGAAATGAAAGAAAGAGATAAAGGAAAGGAAAAAGAAAAGGAAAAAGAAAAGAAAAAGCAAAAAGGGAAAAAGGGAAAAAGACAAAATAATAAACTTTTCCACCATTTGCTTTTTATACCTTTTTCTTCTCTCCATTTTCTTCTCTATCTTTACAAACCAAAGCTGAAGCTTCGTGGGAGAAGGAGAAAGGAAGAGGAAGAAAGTCATTTTCGTGATTTTGGAGTGGAGTTGCGAAGAAAGAAAGGAGAAGAACTCAAGGGAATTATTATTGCAAAGAAGGTGATCAACTCAGACCAGTTCTGATGTTTTGATCTTCTCGAGCTCTACAATAAGAGGTAAGTGTTGAAGTTTGCTTTTCCTGAAAGCTAACTCATTTTGAAACAAAGTTCATGAAGGAAGCTCGAGTAAATTCTTATGTTAAGTTACTGTTTTGTTTAGAGCAAGGAGAAGACAGAAGTATACTGTCAAATCCGAGAAGTCTCTGGTTTGTGGGTTGTCCTTATCTGTATACTTGGAGTTAGAAAGCTTATTGAATTTCCTACAACTTTCATGAAGAAATCGTGAGAAGAAAATGTCTAGAAGATGTTTTAAATATCGAGGTTAAATTTGTTGTGCAAACAGAAATCCGAATCTAGAAACAAAGAGGTAAGTCATTTTTTGAGAAAAGTAGCTTTTGAGGTATTTCTGAACAAATCCGTTTGGAATTTCAATTTCATGTCTTCATATGATATTTAGAGGGTTCCAAAAAGGAAGAGTTTGGTATAAATTACATTATTTTTGGATAATTAATGAAGAAGTTATGGTATGTGCAAATAAATAGGTAAAATCAAAAAATGATGGAAATTTGAAAGTGTGTTTTCTTGCGGTTTTAAGGTAAAAATCATGAGCTCGAGGTTCTAATGGTTGAGTTGGTTTGTTTGACAGGCCAAGTGCAAGTAGGTCAAGTTTACAAGCCAAGGTTCTAATTCTAATACTGTGAGTGACTCTATTTTAGAACTATGCTTGACCAATGTTTTTCTTCAAGAACATAAGTGTTGATCATTACATCCTGATTGAACTAATTATGTATAGCTTCATGGAGTTTTCTAACAGAAGTTCATGATGGAACATAAGCATGATTTGAATTAATTTGTAACCACAAATCCAAGTATGGAACCTAAATTATGAAAGTATGTATTATAAAGACATGATTTCCATGGTAAACAAATTATGCTCTTGTTTGTGGTTAACCCCAATCAAGGAAGGACATTCGAGAAGGTACTTAGGGGGAATGAATCATGATATCCCGATCTTCAAGAAGGACAATGAGAAGGTATTCGGGTAGTAAATGGTTTTACCTTAATACTGAAGGACAATCAGAAGGTATTCGGGTAGTAAATGGTTTTACCTTAATACTGAAGGACATAGAGAAGGTATTAGGGAAAATCAAACGACCAAAGGTATTCCACGTGCACGTTAGAGAGAGAGGTATGAACTTTATTGGTATAAATGTAACTCTACCACCTCTATGGTTAGAATGTGGTATCATGTCATGTGTTTTATTGTTATGAGCTTCTATATTATTGATCTATCTACCCTCGATATGATAGTACATTTCGAGTTGTGTGCTATGCATAAGTGGTGACTTAAACTTGTAAATTGGAAGCATGGTTTGTTTATGTTTACAAATAGATGTTAAGCTATTTTCTACTTATAATCTGCCATTATTATGAATTACCTGTGAGCTTATAATGTTTTAAAGATAGACACTCACTGAGCTTTTTAGCTAATTCTTTCAATATTTTTAAACATTTTAAGGTAGAGATCGAGCTCCTGGTACCTGACATCCTGCCATAGTCTGCTGGAAATTTCATAAGTTGATATTTTGTACGTGGCTGGTGTTGTATAGCAAGTCGTTATGTAGTTATAGTTGTTTGTATATAAGAGGTTGTATAAACAGTGGGTTGGCATGTTCTGGGTCGTGATGCTATTGCTCGTTTAAGTTTTCAAATGAGAGACTTAAGAAATGTTTCTCCCTATGTATGTTTAGTAGTTATCAAGTTTTCGTTGTGTTATGTTAAAGTTTACCATATACCAGCATAGTATGTTTATCAGGTAGAACAGGGTCATCAGGTATTGTTAAGAGGTAAACAATGTCTGTTGGCTTCATGCCTCCTTCCGGGCTAAGTTAGCAGGTGGTTCGGGAGGGGGTGTGACATGAATCTTTAACTGAATGTAATGTACATAAAAAAAGGAACTCGGTTCTAGATACAGCCTAAAGGGTCTATAGTTAGCAGATAAGGTTTGGGTACCTTACCCTAGTTAAACTATGGATGTGGCCCACTTTGTATTTGATAAAAATACTGTGATCCTAACGTGTTCGTGTAGATGACATGTGAGTGGGGATATCCTATGTAATGAGATTACATAAGACCGGACCACGAAATAGTAATCTCTAGCTGTAACTCTGTTGACTAGTTAGGTTTCTATTTAACTAGGATGACCTAGGCAATTGATCTCAATCCTGAGCAGGTTACGAACTCTTGTTCGCGAGGGATTGTCCTTTGACTAGTATGGGTGAGAGTGGCAAGATTCGCCGACTCAATAAGCCTACCTTCTTAGGGAAAAGTCCGAGTGAGCGGCAGGGAACTTAACTTAGCAAGATGGAATTCACTCCTTCCCGCCTACTAGGGTAAGTAGAGGAATGTTGCCTTAAGATGTGTCTTCGGGACTCTGTTTGTTGGTAGGACCACAAAAAAATTGTTCATTAGAGGAGCACTGTTACTTAAGGCACAAGATGTAACCCAAGGGTAAAACGGTAATTTGACCCAGCTAGTGTTACGAACATTCGTGAAGGATTAACTTGCCATTATTGGTCAATATCCATGGACACAGAAATATATCTGCAGTGAGAAGAGTGCAGTTGTGGGACTTTAGTGGAGTGTTCCCGCAGTTAACGAATGTTGATTGGGAGGTTAATGAGATTAATCAAGCAATCTCGTATCGTTGGAGCTTCTGATACGTAGGTCCATTAGATCCACCTTCTAGCTCGTTAAGGGTTCTTAGATCATTAAAATTTGAAATGTTCAAATTCATTATGGAATAAACTTAGTGGATATTGATACAATATAATATATAGTTTTGGAACTATATGTTATAAATTTAATGTGAATATGATTCATAATAAATCATATGAGAGAATTGAAAATTTGAAAGAGTTCAAATATTATATGTGAATGTGATTCACATTTTGATAACTATAGGATAAAATTTAATGTGCACTGGATGTACATTAAAACTATAGATTAAAGGGGTAATATGATTAAATGAGATTTAATCCAAATTAAATATATGATATTTAATTTGTATTATTTAAATATGATTTAAATTAATAATTAAATTATATTAAATTATTATTTTAATAATAAAATAAAGGAACTGGTCATCCAGACACGTTCCCCACTACCCCTCTCCTTCTCCCTATCGACAGTTTAACAGGGAGAAGAGGGTTGCTCATTTGGATGATCGATTGATCATTTTCCATTTTGATAGAAGGAAAAATTCTCTCTCTCTAACTCTCCAGAATTCCCAAAATTAACCAAAAGTTGGAATCCTTCCCACAAAGGATTTTGTTCTAAGTTGAATCTCAGAGGATAGAAAGTTTTCCTTGTGGTGTTGTCCAACTGAAGAAAACAAAGAAGTTTCTTGGATGTTCCTGTGTTGTTGTACTGTTTGGAGCAAGGAGTTGCTATAAATTGAAACTACAAAGGTTATTCTTTTTATTCCCTTTTAGTTTAATGTTAGACATATGGATGTCTGTATGCAAGTAATCCATGGCTAAATTAGATTAGAGTTAATTACATACTTGTTATGTTTTTTTGTCAATGTATGGGTTTTTGTTTTTTAAGCAAAACAATCTTGTATATTACGATTCCAAATTCGTTTCTGCTGCTCAAGGAGATTCGATCTCCATCAGAGCTATGCTCGTCACCCTGATTCTTTTTGGGGTTACACAGTGGAGATTGTGGTCTATATTTTAAACAACGTTCCGTCGAAGAGTGTTTGTGAAACACCTTTCGAACTATTGAATGGTCGTAAAGGAAGTTTACACCATTTTAGGATTTGAGGATGCCACGACCACGTGTTGGTGTCAAACCCGAAAAAGTTAGAACCTCGTTCGAAATTGTGCCTATTTGTGGGCTACCCTAAAGAGACAAGAGGTGGTATATTTTTTGATCCTAAGGAAAATAGGGTGTTTGTGTCGACAAACGCCACTTTCCTAGAGGAAGACCACGTCAGAGATCATTTACCATGGAGTAAAATCGTGTTAAATGAAATGGACAGTACATCGACAAGAGTTGCTGATGGGTCTAGTACTTCAACAAGTGTTGTTGATCCTAGCATGTCTAGTCAAATCAATTCTCAAGAGTTGGGAATGCCTCGACGTAGTGGGAGGGTTGTGAGACAGCATAATCGTTACATGGGTTTAGCTGAAACCTCAATTGTCACTCCTGATGATGACTGTGAGGATCCATTGACCTATGATCAGGCAATGGTTGATGTGATAAAGACGAGTGGATTAAAGCTATGGACCAGAAAATGGAGTCTATGTACTTCAATTCTATTTAGGTGCTTGTTGATCAACCGGATGGGGTCAAACCTATTGGTTGCAAATGTATCTACAAGCGTAAAAGTGGCGTAGATGGGAAGGTGCAGACCTTTAAAGCCCGACTAGTGGCAAAGAGTTTTACCCAGGTTGAAGGGGTTGGATGTGAGGAGACCTTTTCACCTGTTGCCCTGCTAAAGTCGATCAGGATCCTTCTGGCCAGTACCGCGTATTATGACTACAGGGTATGGCAGATGGACGTCAAGACAACCTTTCTGAATGGCAAACTTGATGAAACCATCTACATGGACCAACCCAAAGGGTTCATTGCCCAAGGCCAACAGCAAAAGGTTTGCCGACTTCATTGGTCTATTTATGGACTGAAACAAGCTTCGAGGCCTTGGAATATAAGGTTTGATGAGGCAATCAAATCTTATGGCTTTGATCAAAATGTCGATGAACTTTGTGTCTACAAGAAAATTGTTGACAAAACTGTCGCATTTTTAGTGTTGTATGTGGATGATATTCTTCTCATTGGGAATGAGGTAGAATTTCTTACAGACGTTAAGAAGTGGCTAGCTTCACAATTCCAAATGAAAGATTTGGGAGAAGCTCAGTATGTTCTAGGTATCCAGATAGAACGGAATCGGAAGAACATAACGTTAACCTTGTCTCAGGCATCTTATATTGAGAAGATGTTGTCTAGATATAAGATGCAGAATTCCAAGAAAGGCTTGCTGCCTTTCAGGCATGGGTTCACTTGTCTAAGGATCAGTGTCCTAAGACTCCTCAAGATGTTGAGGATTTGAGGCGGATCCCATATGCTTCAGCTGTAGGGAGCCTGATGTATGCTATGCTATGTACTAGGCCCGACATCTGTTATGCAGTAGGGATTATAAGTAGGTATTAATCCAATCCAAGATTAGATCACTTAACAGTCGTAAAGGCAATCTAAAGTATCTTGGGGGAACGAGGAACTACAACTTAGTGTATGGTAGTGGGGATTTGATCCTTACGGGATACACAGATTCTGACTTTCAGACCGATAAGGATTCTACGAAATCCACTTCGGGGTCAACCTTCATTCTGAATGGAAGAGTTGTAGTATGGCGAAGCATCAAGTAGGGATGCATTGTCGATTCCACTATTTAAGCGGAGTATGTTGCGGCTTGTGAAGCTGCAAAGGAAGCTGTTTGGCTTAGGAAGGTCATGACGGATTTGGAAGTTGTTCCAAATATGAACTTGTCGATCACACTATCTTTGTGATAATTGGTGGTGCAAAGAGCCCACCCGCAGAGCCTCGGAGCCATAAGAGAGGCAAACACATTGAGCGGAAGTATAATTTGATACGGGAGATTGTGCACCGCGGAGACGTGACAGTCACGCAGATAGCGTCAGAGCATAACGTAGCTGATCCATTTACAATGCCCCTCTCGACTAAGGTGTTTGAGGGTCACCTAGAGAGTCTAGGTCTTCGAGGGCTTCCTGACTAGGGCAAGTGGGAGATGTGTAAACGGGTATTCAATGCCCTAGTTTATTGTATTACTTCATTGTAATTTATGTACATTTAAGAAATGTATTTTCTCTACTAGCTTAGTCAAAGTGGGAGTTTGTTGGGATTTTTGTCCTAATCTCGTGTTTGTAAATTACTATTTGAAATTAATAAGAGTTATTCATGTCATTACTTTGTGTCTCGCAATATTTACAAGCATTTCCAATAAACTAAGCTTCAGGGTCATTGAATTTATGAGAGAACTAGAACTTGAACGGTGTGTAGTGGACACACAAGGAGGATCACGTTCGAGTTAATGACCCGAACGGTCTACAGTATATGGATAGGGTTGGAGACCTAATCCTCGATACGTTGTGGATGCGTCCCGCTTTGTATTAGATACAACCGAGGTGATCTGACTCGTTCATGTAGTTGACATGCGAGTGGGGGCATCCTGTGCAATGAGATTGTACAAGACCGGATCGTGAATTATTAGACCTACTGATGTAACACCGTTGACAGTAAGGACTAGTAACTTCGTAGATGACCATTAGTGACTCGACCTTAATCCAGAGTGTGTTACGCACTCCTATCTGCGGGAGTCTGTCCTTTGGCTAGTACGGGTGAGGGTGGTCACAGTTACTCGCCCAATATGCCTATCTTCTCATGGGCAAGACCAAGTAGGGAGCTGGGAACTTAAATACGCGAGATGGAATTTACTCATTCCCGCCTTTAGGGAAACTAGTGTGGTTGTTCCCTTAAGTGCTGTCTCCAGGGCGTGGACAACGGGCGCCCACTTTCTCACATGCCCGAAAAGGGTGTTGTGTATGGTTTGACCAACACGATATGTTGTTGAATAGAGGAGCAGTGGGGACTTAAGGAACAAGAGGTAGACACAGGGGTAAAACGGTAATTTGATCCACCCGTGTCTACGAACGACCTATGAAGGATCGACTCATGGGCATTGGTTATATCAGTGGACACGTAATATTCTACACTGACGGGAGTGCAACTACGGGCTTAGTGGAGTGTTACCGTAGCTAATGAAGGTTGATTAACAGGATCAAAGATGTTGATAGGTTAATCTCGGATCATTGGAGCTCGTCACTGTAGGTCCATTAGGACCCTCGGTTGGCTCCATCTGGGTTAAAAGAAGTGTTAGAGTTTTGGTATGAGATTGAAGTGTTCAATTTCACTTAGAGGCATTTATATCATTTGTATGAGATATGAATGATATAATATATAGTTTAATGTGAATGAGATTCATAATAAACTATAGGTTAGCCTAATTGTTGAATTAGGGTTAATTGGAGAAATTAATTGAGAGAAATTAAATTGGATGTGATTCAATTTACTTAATCCACAATTATTGCAAATGTGATTTGCAATATGAGATATGAGATTTCTTATATTACATGGTTATGCAAATATGATTTGCATAACCTATATTTGTGGTAAAATGGTAATAATGTGGAGATTTTAACTCCATGATTATTCTACTATTTAAACCCTTCTTGCAAGAAGGATTGATGATTCAATCGCTCATTTTTTTGGATTCTCACCCAAAAAGAAGAGAACTCTCTAGACATTTTCTCTCAACTCTCCTCCCTCTCCAAAACTAAAGTCCCACCACTTTCCTTCGTCCAAAGGAAGAACAACCGAGAAAGCCGTTGGTGGTGTTCGGGTTTCCTTCGAGAGAAGTGTTCGCAGAGATCGAGTAGCACGAAGTGTTCGTGACCAAGGAAGGAATCTTGAAGAATTGTCTACAACAAGTAAGTGTGTTCTTCTTGCTTTGATTTCTTCCTTCTTATGTATGTTTAACTTAGATTTAAGCGTTAAATCGTTTTAACAAACTTCTAGTAGCCTAACGATACCTTGACGATTCGATCGTCTTCCGCTGCGCGAGGATTTTCATTCCCTTCATGTAATTATGTTCTAATTATTGTAATAACGTGTTATTATTTCAATAAAGAATTATTGTTCGTTATCTACGACTTTGCCTTTCTTTAAACCCTAGATCCAATAAACTAAACATCAAAGGCTGTTTAATGTATCTTTAACTGAAAGTAGTGTACATATAAAGCATCTCAATTCGAGATACAACCTAAAGAGTCTATAGTTAGGGGATAAGGTTTGGGTACCTTACCCTGATAAAACTATGGATGTGGCCCACTTTGTATTTGATACAAACACTGTGATCCTAACGTGTTCGTGTAGATGACACGTGAGTGGGGATATCATATGTAATGAGAATAAATAAGACCGGACTCAATATGCCTATCTTCTTGGGGACAAGACCGAGTGAGCGGCTGGAAACTTAACTTAGCAAGATGGAATTCACTCCTTACCGCCTACTAGGGTAAGTAGAGGAATGTTCTCTTATGTGGTGTCTCCGGAACTGAAACAAAGGGCCCGACCCTCTCATAGGCCCGAGAGGGACTCTATTATTTGGTAGGACCACAAAGAAATTGTTCATTAGAGAAGCACTGGTACTTAAGGCACAAGATGTAAACCAGGGGTAAAACGGTAATTTGACCCAGTTGGTGTTACGAACATTCGTGAAGGATTGACTTGCGGTTATTGGTCAATATCCATGGGCACATAAATATATCTGTAGTGAGAAGAGTGCAGTTGCGGGACTTTAGTGGAGTGTTCCCGCTGTTAATGAATGTTAATTGGGAGTTTAATGAGATTAACCGAGCAATCTCGTTGTTGGGATTTTTGTCCTAATCTCGTGTTTGTAAATTACTGTTTGAAGATAATAAGAGTTATCTATTTCATCACTTTGTCTCGCAATATTTATAAACCTTTCCAATAAACTAAGCTCCAGGGTCATTGAGTTTATGAGAGAACTAGAACTTGAAGGGTGTGTAGTGGACACACAGTGAGGATCACGTTCGAGTTAATGACCAGAACGGTCTACAGTATATGGATATGGTTGGAGACCTAATCCTGGATACACTGTGGATGCGGCCCGCTTTGTATTAGATACAAACGAGGTAATCTGACTCGTTCATGTGGTTGACATGCGAGTGGGGGCATCCTGTGCAAAGAGATTTTACAAGACCGGACCATGAATTATTAGACCTACTGATGTAACACCGTTGACAAGAAGGACTAATAACTTCGTAGATGACCATTAGTGACTCGACCTGAATCCTGAGCGTGTTACGGACTCCTGCCTGTGGGGGTCTGTCCTTTGACTAGTACGGGTGAGGGTGGTCACAGTTACTCGCCCAATATGCCTATCTTCTCAGGTACAGGACCAAGTAAGGAGCTGGGAACTTTACTATGCGAGATGGAATTCACTCGTTCCCGCCTTTAGGGAAACTAGAGGGGTTGGTCCCTTAAGTGTTGTCTCCAGGGCTTGGACAATGTGTGTCCACCTTCTCACTGGTGCGAGAAGGGTGTTGTGAATGGTTGGACCATCACAATATGTTGTTCATTAGAGGAGTAGTGGGGACTTAAGGAACAAGAGGTAGACACAGGGGTAAAACGGTAATTTGACCCAGCCGTGTCTACGAACAACCTGTGAAGGGTCGACTCATGGGCATTGGTTATATCAATGGACACGTAATATTCTGCACTGACGGGAGTGCAGCTATGGGCTATAGTGGAGTGTTACCGTAGCTAATGAATGTTGATTAACCGAGTCAAAGAGTTTAACAAGTTAATCTCGGATCATTGGTGCCCGTCACTGTAGGTCCATTAGGTCCCTCGGTTGGCTCAATCTTGATTAAAAGAAGGGTTAATGTTTTGGTATGAAATTGAAATGTTCAATTTCACTTTAAGGGCATTTATGTCATTTATATGAGATATGAATGATATAATATATAGTTTAATGTGAATGAGATTCATAATAAACTATACGTTAGCCTAATTGTTGAATTAGGGCAAATTGGAGAAATGAATTGAGAGAAATTAAAGTGGATGTGATTCAATTTAATTAATCCACATTTATTGCAAATGAGATTTGCAATATGAGATATGAGATATCTTATATTATGTGGTTATGCAAATGAGATTTGCATAACCTATGGTTGTGGTAAAGTGGTAATAATGTGGAGACTTGCAAGAAGGAATTCAAGCTTTCACTCTCATTTTTTGGATTTCACCCAAAAGAAGAGTTTTCTCTCAACTTTTTTCTCTCAATTATCCTCATTTTTCCAAAACAAAAGTCCAACCACTTTCCTCCTTCGTGAGGAAGAACAACCGAGAAGGTTGTTGGTGGTGTTCGTTTTGTACGAGAGAAGCGATCGTTGAGAAGCACGAAGTGTTCGTGACCGGGGAAGAAACCTTGAAGTTTTTGTCTACAACAAGTAAGTAAACTTCTCCTTACTGATTTTCTTTCTCTTTTGCATGTTTAGCCTAGATCTAAGAGTTAGATAATTTTAACAAGATCAAGTAGCATAATGATATCTTGACGATTCGATCGTCTTCCGCTGCGCGAGGATTTTCATTCCCTTCACTCGTATCGTTTGAGCTTCCGATCTTTAGGTCCATAAGGTCCACCTTGTAGCTCGTAAAGGGTTCTTTGATAATTTGAATTTGAAATTTTTAAATTCATAAGGGAATCAACTTAATCTATATTAATATAATATATTATATAGTTTTTGAACTATATATTATAAATTTATAGTGAATATGATTCATATTAAATTACATGAGAGAATTAAATATTTGAAAGAGTTCAAATATTAAATTCAAATGTGAATGTGATTCATATTTGAAAACTATAGGTTAAAATTTATTGTGCATTAGATGTACATTAAACTATAGATTAAAGGGGTAAAATTATCAAATAAGATTTAGTCATTTAATATAATATAGTATTTAATTACATTTGATTTAATTAAATAAATAAATTAATAATTAATTAATTAATTAGGAAACGTGTCATGAAAACACGTTCCCACTACTCCCCAACTCCCCTCGATAGGGAGTGGGGAGTTACCTAGTGAAGGGCTTATCTTGGTGAGATAGGCAGGAATGATCGATTGAATCATTCGATTGATTTTTCACAGAAAGAATTCTCTCTCTCTTCCAAATTGTTGGAATTCCTTCCCACCAAAGGAATAGGTCTAAGTAGAACTCAGATAATAGAGGGTTATCCAAGTGGTAGTGCCCTATTGTAGAAGTAGAGAAGCAGAGAAGTCCCTGTGTTGCTTAAATAGGAGCAAGAAGTTGTTGTGTGGAAAAACTACAAAGGTATTCTTTCCTCCTTAGTTTAATTGCTAAACTTAAGTATGTTTGTATGCATTTATCCATGTCTAATTAGATTAGAATTTCCATGCTTGCTTACTTTTTATCAATGTATGGATTTTTGCATTTCAAGCAAAACAAACTTGCAAATTACGATTCCAAACATGATTCCGCTGCTCAAGGAGATCAGATCTCCATCAAGTATCTACAGTAAATGGGAGAAGGACAGGTGTCAACATATCCTACGATCTCCTCTAGTAGGTCGGACTGTGAGAATTCTATGGTCCGCCTGCGTGTTGCCCTGGGAGAAACCACCCCTACGGAGGGCCTGACCATAGGGATCGGAACATTGCGAACTCTAGAAATGGATAAGGTCTCTTAAGTAATTTGTCAACAGTTGTCTTTCCTTGCGGTAGCCTTTTGGCTTGGACCTAATGGATCTTAAAATGGTAGGGTCATATTTACGAGACGAGTTAAGGTAGTTAATAAATCCATGACCGATAAATGGTAACTAAAACCATTTGAATATGAGATCTTTTAGTAGTGGCAATTAGCTGAGATGGCCTCAGTTTAGGGAGGTATGACTTATCACCTGAGGGTGGCTTTTATTCTAACCTCTGAAGTATCGTTGCAAAATTTAGACACATTAGTTTAAAATTAAACATTAAGGTTCTTTGTTATTTTGCTAAATCGATTGGATTGCATGTAGTCTTCAATTATTGCTTTACTCGCAAATGAAAAGTTAACTAGGGATAATTATGCTACGTGGAAGTCCAACTTGAATACGATCCACGTTGTGGACGACCTTTGATTTGTCTTAACTGAGAAATGCCCTCAAACCCCCTACTACGTAACGCATCCCGAGCGTGGAATGATGCCTATGACTGCTGAACCAAAGCTAATGGCAAAGGAAAGGTCTATATCTTAGCTAGTCTGCCTGACGTGCTGGCTAAGAAACACGAGGGCATGGTCTCAGCTCGTGTGATCATGAGTTCGTTGAAGGCAATTTTTGGACAGTCGTCAGGACAAATCTGGGACGAAGCTCACCAGTACGTTTACAAAATGCGCATGAAGGAGGAGACTTTAGTGAGAGAACACGTTCTCAACCCGATGGTTCACTACAACGTCGCCAAAATGAACGAGTCGATCATAGATGAGCAAAGTCAGGTTTCGTTCGTCTTGGAATCCCTTCTAAAATGTTTCCTGCAATTTCGCAGCAATGCAGTGATGAAATAAATTCAGTACAACCTTACTACTCTCCTAACTGAGTTACATACTTATCAGTCTCTTCTGAAATGTAAGGTACAACATGAAGGAGATGCAAATCTATTTGCCCATTCCAAAAGGTTCCAGAAGGGTTCATCCCTAGAACCAAGTTTATAGGTTCAACCTTTGTCTAGAAATTCATCTTCATATCTTAAGAAGATACAGATGGAGAAGAAAGGAGGAAAGGGGAAGGCTCCAACCACTGTGGAAAAAGGCAAACGGAAAGCCAAAGTTGCAAAAAAAGGAAATTATTTTCACTGCAACGTGGATGGGCAATGAAAACGCAACTGCACGAAGTACCTAGTCGAGCTCAAAGAGAAGAAAGGTAACTTTGATTTGCTTGTTTTAGAATCCTGTTTAGTGGAAAATGATAATTCCACCTGGATACTTGATTCAAGAGCCACTAATCATGTTTGCTCTCTTCTTTGTAGGGAATTAGTTCCTTCAAGCAACTCGAAGAGTGTGAGATGACGCTCAGGGTCAGAACGAGAGACGTCGTCTTAACTCGTGCAGTGGGATCGGTCAAGTTATTTTTTAGAGATAGATATTTATTGTTAGAAAACATGTACATAGTTCCTAAGATAAAGAGGAACCGTTTATCTATCTCCTGTTTCATTGAACAAGGTTATTCAATTTCTTTCGATAATGAAGCGTTGATTAGTAAGAATGGTGTTGTTATTTGTTCGGCTAAACTTGAAAAGAAGTTGTATATATTGAGACCAATCAAAACAAAGGCATTTTTAAATCATGAAATGCTTAAAACTGCTAATACACAAAGTAAAAGGCAAAGGAATTCTCCAAATAATGATACCATTCTTCGGCATCTGAGACTTGATCACATTAATCTCAACAGAATTGGAAGACTAGTAAAGAATGGACTTCTAAGAAAGTTAGAAGATGATTCTTTACCTCCATGTGAATCTTGTCTTGAAGGTTAGATGACAAAAAAACCTTTTACTTGAAAAGGTTACAGAGCAAAAAAGCCTTTGGATTTGATACATTCGGATCTTTGTGGTTTAATGAATGTAAAAGCTCGAGGAGGGTTTAAATATTTTATCTCTTTTATAGAGGATTATTCGAGATATGGTCACTTTTACCTAATGCAACTTAAGTCTGAAGCTCTTGAAAAGTTCAAAGAGTTTAAGACTGAAGTTGAGAATGCATTAGGAAGGGCCATGAAAACACTTCGATCTTATCGAGGTGGACAGAACATGGACTTAAGATTCTAGGACTATTTGATAGAACATGGAATACAGTCCCAACTCTCAACACTTCGTGCATGGTCAGGTTGTCGAAGCCCTCCAAAACATTGACTGGTTTTCTAGATCTAACTTGAAGAAATAGTGGACCATGTTGAATCCCAAGGGAACTGATCGCTATCGAAATCGCGCAAGCGCACGCGATCGAAGTAATATAAAACTTGAGGTACTCCAGAGTATCGAGCCCAAGGTATTAAAAAATGTTGTAAGTGTTGCGATAATTATGTATAAGATTATGATAAATGTAATAATGAAGAAAAAGGATTCATACTGTTAAAACCACTACTGGAAGACAAGGCAACTAGAGGCAATTGCCTCGCATGGCAGTACACTTTGCACCGCGGAGTGGCAACGACACGACAGATAAGTTGACTAATTTACGGAGGTAAACGAGGCATATGCCTCGCCGTATAGTAGTTTCTCCTACTGTTGCAACACAATTGCCTTGAACTGCTTCAGTGCTTGACTGACAACGATATGATTTGGCTAAACTCTCCAAGTAAGAAAACCAAAGCTGTTGGGATGTTTGTCCTAATCTCGTACTTGTTTCTAATACTTATGATTTAAATAAATAAGATTTATTTTTTCATCACTTTGTGTCTCGCATATTTACAAACTTTGTCCAATAAACTAAGCTCAAGGGTCATTGAATTATGAGAGTACTATAACTTGAACGGTGTGTAGTGGACACAGAGGGAGGATCACGTTCGAGTAAATGACCCGAAGGGTCTACAGTATACGGATAGGGTTGGAGACCTAATCTTGGATACGCTTTGGATGCAGCCCGCTTTATATTAGATACAAACGAGTTGATCCGACTTGTTCATGTGGTTGACATGCGAGTGGGGGCATCCTGTGGAATGAGATTGTATAAGACCGAACCGTGAATTATTAGACCTACTGATGTAACATCATTAATAGTATCAGACTAATAACTTCATATATGACCAATAGTGAGTTGACCTTAATCTTGAGCGTGTTCGGACTCATGTCTGCGGAGGTCTGTCCTTTGACTAGTATGGGTGAGTGTGGTCACAGTTACTCGCCCAATAGGCCTATCTTCTTAGGGACAGGACCACGTGGGGAGCTGGGAACTTGACTACGCGAGATGGAATTCACTCGTTCCCGTCTTTAGGGAAACTAGAGGGGTTGTTCCCTTAAGTGTTGTCTCCAAGGCTTGGACAACGACCACCCACCCTCTCACTAGCCCTAAAGGGGTGTTTTTTATGGTTGGACCATACAACGTTGTTTTTTTATTAGAGGAGTAGTGGGGACTTAAGGAGCAAGAAGTAGACACAGGGGTAAAACAGTAATTTGACCAAGTAGTTGAAAGAGTCTAGATTAAGAAAGCGGAAGCAATTTTGGATCTTGAACACTCTAAGTTGATCAATTTTGTAAAATAAAATGCATGCTCAAAGCTGGAAAAACAGAGGAATAGAAAACTCAACTTTGAAGATCAAATTCTCTTCACCCGGTGGATGGATTTCAACACGAACACTTCGTGGACAACCGTTAGAGTCTTCCCTACTATCCTCAGGCCTTAGAACGGATTGTGGGATCCTAGGTTGAGAGAATTTGGAAGAAAAGTCCTTAAAGGTCACAAAACGTGAATTTTTTAATTTCATAAAATTCACTCAAAACACCTCAAATCACCATTAAATAAAGCTTCATTAAGCTTCATTTGAGTGACAACTCAAGTGTGATGAGGATGGTTTGAGATGGAGGTGGCCAATTTTGGTGAATTCGATGATGAGAGGGATTTGGGCAAGTTATAATTTGGATTTTATGAAAATCCAAGAAAAATCTCTAATTTTCATTTAATTTTAATTCAAAAATCAATATTAAATTGATTTTAAATTAAAATTAATTTAATTAATAAAAATTAATTTAATTAAATAATTTTTAATTTAATTTAATATTAAATATTAAATTAAATAAATTGTCCATTCCCGATCGTTTTTCGGAACATGAATCTTTATTCATGCAATAAACCGATCTAATATTTAAATCATATTTAAATATATCCACCTCTTTTTAATCATAGTTTAATTCATAATTAAGCTATGATTCGTTAAATATATCACATATAATTAACGCTTTCTTCCAAACTTGAATTTGAACAATTCAAATTCTTTTCTCTCAAAATGTTACAAGGCTTAGTCCAAGCTAGTAAGGAGGACCTAATGGACCTACAGATCATGAGCTTCAACGATACGAGAATAACCGGCCAAACTCTTTAGCCTAGCTAATCAACATTCGTTAACCATCGGGACACTCCACTAAAGCCCAGTGGCTGCATTCTCCTCACTGTAGATATATTTCTGTCCACTTGATATAACCATGATTAATAAGTCGATCCTTCACAGGTCGTTCGTAATTACAAATGGTCAAGATTACCGCTTTACCTCAGAATTACCTCTTGTTCCTTAAGTCCCACTGATCCTTTAATGAACAATTGGTTTGTGGTCCAACCAGCAAACCGAATCCCTCTCGGGCCAATGAGAGGGGTGGGCCCATTGTTCAAGACCCGGAGTCAGTACTTAAGGGAACAACCTCTCTACTAATCCGTAAAGCGGGTAGGAGTGAATTCCATCTTGCAGAACTATGTTCCCAACTATCTACCCGATTTTATCCCTGAAATGGCAGGCTTATTGAGTCGGCAGTCTCGAGCCACTCTCACCCATGCAAATCTAAGGATAATTCGAATAAACAGGAGTCCATAGAACGCTCAGGATTAAGATCGAGTTACCTAGGTCATCGGATGAATATAGTCAGTTAAGACAGTAAACGGAGTTATAAAGTCTAAGTGACTATTACGCGGTCCAGTCTTATGCAAACTCATTGCATAGGGCGCCCCCACTCACATGTCTCCACATGAACGATTTAGGATCACATCGTTTGTTCTCTACAAAGTGGGTCGCGTCCATAGTGTCCCCAGGATAAGGTCCCCAACCCTATCCTTATACTATAGACTGTTTTGGCTATAACTTGAACTTGATCCACTTTTATGTCACACATAAAGTTCAAGAATTCATCCTATAGCCAAGGGTTCTTTATTAGATTAAGGTTACACAATACACAATAGTCAATAACACCTTTATCTTGAATAAATTTCAATAACAACTTTATTGTGATATAGAATATACATTCGGTTTACAAAACCACGAGTTTTAGGACATAAAAAACCCAACAATCTCCCACTTGGACTAAAAACGTCTGTGGGGTAAAACATCTTGAGCAAAGAAAAAAAGCGCCTCATCAGACAACCCGTGAGACCTAGACTCTCTAGGTGTCCTCAAACACTTTAGCCGTGAGGGGCTTTGTAAACGGATCGACAATGTGTTGTGCTCAAGGCGATCTGCGTGACGATCACGTCTCCTCGTTGCACAATCTCCCTGATGAGATGGTATTTGCGCTCTATGTGCTTTCCGCGCTTATGGCTTCTAGGTTCTTTAGAATTTGCCACTGCACCACTATTATCACAATAAAGGGTGATAGGAAAATTCATATTTGGAACAACTTCCAAATCAGTCAAGAACTTCCTAAGCCATACAAACCTCCTTCATTCGCCGCTGCAAGTCATGACGTACTCAAATTTCTCCATGGTGGAGTCGACAATACAACCTTGCTTTATACTCCTCCATACTATAGCTCCTCAGTTAAGAGTGAACATCGATCCCGATGTGGATTTCCTCAAATCCACATCGATCTAAAATCGTCGTCGGTGTATCCTGCAAGGATCAAATCCTTTGCACCATACACAAGCATATAGTCCCTCGTTCTCCTAAGATATTTGAGGATGTTCTTAACGGCAGTCCAGTGATCATATCCTGGATTAGACTGATATCTGCTGACTATTCCAACTGCATAGCATATGTCGGGTCGAGTACATAGCATGGCATACATCAGACTACCGACAGCAGATGCATAGGGAATGCGTCTCATATCCTCTACTTCTTGAGGTGTCTTAGGACATTGTTCCTAGACAAATGAATTCCATGTGTCGAAGGGTAATGAACCCTTCTTGGAATTCTCGCATCTTATATCTAACCAACATCTTGTCAATATAAGATGCCCGAGATAAGCTTAGCGTTTTTTCTTGCGATTCCGAACAATTTGGATTCCAAGAACAAACTGAGCCTCTCCCAAATCTTTCATTTGGAATTGGGTCGCTAGCCATTGCTTAACGCTAGTCAGGAATCCTGCATTATTCCCAATGAGCAAGATATCGTCTACGTATAGAACTAAGAAAGCTACAGTGGTATTGACTATCTTCTTGTAAACACAAGGCTCGTCAATATTCTGTTCAAAGCCATAAGATTTGATCGCAGTATCAAATCTTATATTCCAGGATCTAGAAGCTTGTTTCAATCCATAGATGGATCGTTTAAGCTTGCAAACCTTTTGCTCTAATTCTCGAACTATGAACCCTTCTCGGTTGATCCATATAGATACTCTCTTCAAGATTGCCATTTAGAAAGGCTGTCTTGACATCCATTTGCCAAATTTCATAGTCATAAAACGTGGCAATGGACAAGAGTATTCTAATGGATTTAAGCATGGCAACAGAGGAGAAGGTTTCTTCATAGTCCACCCCTTCCCTTTGGGTATAACCCTTTGCCACAAGTCGAGCCTTAAAGGTTTGCACCTTACCGGCTTGATCTCGTTTTCTCTTGTAGATCCACTTGCAACCGATAGGTCTTTCACCATCTGGTTGATCTACAAGTTTCAGCATCGAATTGAAGTACATTGACTCCATTTCAAGGTCCATGGCTTTAATCCACTCGTCCCTATCTATATCATTCATTGCCTGTTTATAGGTCAATGGATCCTCAACGCCATCATCAGGTATGACGACTTGGGTTTCAGTCAAACCCATGTAACGGTCAGGTTGTCTAACATCCCTCCCACTACGTCGAGGCATTCTCAACTCTTGAGAAGGACCAGCTTCATCAACAACTCTTGTTGATTTATCTGTAACTTCCCTGGAAATTTCACTTAAGACAATCCTGCTACGAGGCTGATGATCTCTCATGTGGTCTTCCTCTAAGAACGTGGCGTTTGTCGACACAAGCACCTTGTCCTCTTGAGGATCATAAAACAGACCACCTTTCGTTTCTTTGGAGTATCCTACGAATAGGCATAATTTTGAACGATGTTCCAATTTCTTTGGATTGGACACCAAAGACATGCACCTGACATCCCTAAATCTCAAGTGACGTAAACTACCTTTACGCCCTTTCCATAACTCATAGGGTGTTTCTGAAACACTCTTAGAGGGAACCATGTTCAAAATATATGCAGCAGCTTCTACTGCATATCCCCAAAACGAACTAGGCAGCTGAGCGTAGCTCATCATGGATCGAACCATGTCTAACAGGGTTCTATTTCTCCTCTCAGATACACCATTTTGCTGAGGTGTACTTGGGTACCGAGAGTTGAGATACGATTCCATGTTCTATCATATAGTCTTGGAATCTTAAATCCATATACTCTCCACCTCGATCTGATCGAAGTGTTTTAATTGTTTTACCTAATGTGTTCTCAACTTCTGCCTTATATTCCTTGAACTTTTCAAGGGTTTCAGACTTATGATGCATTAGGTAAAGATAGCCATACCTTGAATAATCATCAATAAAACGATGAAATATTCATACCCTCCTCGTGCGTGCTTGACATTCATAGGACCACAAAGGTCCAATGCACGAGTTCCAAGGGCTCTTTGGCTCTATAACCTTTTTCACAAAAGATCTTTTAGTCATTTTTCCTTCGAGACATGACTCACATGGTGGTAAAGAGTTGTCCTCTAACTGACTTAGGAGACCACTCTTGATCAACCTCCCAATCCTATTGAGATTAATGTGGCCTAGTCTCAAGTGCCAAAGATAGGTACTGGGAGAAAACTTCTGCCTTTTATTTTGAGTATCAATTGCTTTAAAACATCTCAATTATTCAAAATAGCTTTTACTCTGTTGGTCTTAACACATATAAGTTGTTTTCAAGTTTAGCAGAACATATTCGTACACCTCTTTTGCAAATGAACGCTTCATTATGATCAAAAGACACTTTATACATATGTTCAAGTAAACAAGAGATAGATACAAGATTTCTTTTGATTCCAGAACCAAAAGTATATTTTCTAATAAAATAAATCTATCTCTAAACAACAATTTCACAGCTCCCACTTTGCTTTGTTTGAGACAACCTCTCCTGCTCCAACCCCGAGAGATATCTCCCATCAAAGAAGTCGCTTCCAGGAACTAGTTTCTGAAAAGAAGAACAAACATGGTTAGTGGATCCCGAATCTAATATCCAAAGTGAATCATCATGTTCCACTAAACATGTTTCAATAACGAGTAAATCATATTTACCTTGTTTTTCTTTCTCGACTTTCTTTTTCTCGCAAGGTATTTTGGGCGCCTCCTCTTCAAAGGCCTGCCTGCACTACAATGGGAAACATTTTCCTGTGGCCTTGGCCTTGCATGCGGAGCTGTCCCTTCCTTTGTCCTTCTTCTTCTTTTAATAATACCCTTATTCTTAGAAAAGAAGGACTGATTTGGTCCTGGAGGACGATCCTCTTAGGAACTTCTTCAAGTGACAACATTTGCCTCCTTCTCTTTTCCTTTTGATTTCATGAGGACTCAAAAGTCCAGTAGCTCGTTGAGGAGAGTAGTCGTTTATACTCTATTTTATTCATTCTCGCATTTGTGTGCGAATGGCAGAAACTTTTCGAAGAGATTCCATAATAAAAGTTACCTGACTTCTCTCATCTATGACTGCCCATTTACTTCACCACGTTGAAGTGGGTCATCATGTCAAGGACATGTTCCCTAACAGAGGCTCCCTCCTTCATACGGGAGTTGTAAACGTATTTGACAGCATCATAATGGACCGATGAGGACGGTTGTCCAAACATCGCCTGTAATGATCCCATGATCTCCTTTGCGGTGACCATGGTCTCATGTTTCTTAGACAACACATCAGATATGCTGGCTAAGATATAGACTCGGGCCTTCTCATTAGCCCTAATCCATCTTTCATAAGCATCCCGAACCATTCGGTTTGCAGTCGAGCTGGGAGGGGAGGACATTCCTCCGTTAAGACGAACCTCAGATCATCAAGAACAAGAATCGTATTCAAGTTTGACTTCCAGGTTCCATAGTTATCGCCGCTAAGTTTATTGAAGGCGAGTAATTGGATAAAAGAGTTCGACATGCTGAAAAAGAATGAATTCTATTAGTGAATTGTTTGTAACCTATCCAATTTAAGAATTTAGCAAAAGTAATAATGTACCCATAAACTCATTATTGTTTTTGCAACGATACTTTAGTGAGTCAGAGCAACCGCTACCGAGGGGCAGTCAATCACTCCTTCACTAAACCAAGACATTCTTGACTAAATGTTAATACCAGAATAACTCTTATTCCTATAACATTCTAGTTATCGCTACTTTGGTCAAGAACTTACTAACACTTAGCAATTCTTGTAAGTGTGACCCGCCATTTTCAGACCTCAGAGGTCGGCCCCAACAATGCTACCGAACTGGAGAGACAAAGCTGGGAATGGACCTAAGAGACCCTATCCATTTCTGGAGTTTGAGTTGTTCCGAATCCCATGTTACATCCCTCCGAATGGATGGTGCTACTTGGCAACTGCGAGCAGCAACATGGGAATCTCACGGTCCAACCTAATGGAGGAGATCGTAGGATGTGTTGACACACTTCCTTCACTCACTTACTATAAATACTTTCTCCATTCACCTTGCTCTTGATTTATGCAAACACCATCCGAATGGGGATGCCCTATTGACATCACGAGGCCGAGCATAAATCTCACGGTGTGAACTTCGTGGAGAGCGTAAGAGGAAATTGATATATCATATATACCAAGAGGAAATTGATATATCATATATACCTTTTCATTCCCACTAAGTATTTTAAACAGTTTGGGTATACTTTTACTTAGGCATATTCCGGCTAAAACAATATAACCTAAGTCTACCAATATAACAATTATACTGGAATTACCTAAGTCTATTAACCTTTTTAATAAACCTAGGTCTATGAGTTAAATTTATTAACTTTTAATAAACGCCACTCACGAAAGATAATTTATAAACCTATGGATTAAATTCACTCCCGTGTCGGTTCCCTGTAGGGGTGTTCCGCTTTCCACAAAACTTAAGTACCCCAACCTAGCTGTAACCTTCCTTAGTCGAGTCCTCCTTAATCAAAGTTTATAAATTATTGGTTTCCTAATTCTAATCTTATTAGAACTAGATAACCTAAGGTCTAATTAATTTCAGCCTTCTAAAACCATTTTAAAACTAATTAATTAACCTTAAGTTACATGCATTTCTATGTTATAAATTATTTTATCATTCATCACATGAATAAACATACATTTATAACAAATTCATCACATGAATAAATGCATAGCAATTATATGTTTAATTTTTTAATTAATATAACCCTTATATTAATTATAATTAAAACATATAATATTTGTTTCATAAATTAATATAACTCTTATATTAATTCTTATGAAACAATTGCTTAACATGCATACAATATATTATAACACTTATAACATACTTTCAATGCATGGAGCATGCTTCCTATGGTGGGATTTTAAAATCTATATGGCATACTTTATGCACATATAATTAGAGAATTTAATTAAAACATACATTCACAATGCATAATTAATTAAACACACAAAAGTGGACTGGTTTTGGCATCTAATGCAAGCAAACTACTAAATTATTACAATAATAATCTAGAATTAACATCGAACCACTTCGAACTCTTCAAATTTGGGTCGAACCAGCTTGCAAATGTGTGAACCAGACCTTCATAAGGTTAAATCGGGCTGTAAAAGACTGAATCGGGCCTCCAAATGGTGAACCGGACCTCTAAAATGGAAAAACCGGCCTCGAAATAGTCAGAACCGGTCTTAAACCACCCAAACCGGACCGAAAATGAGCCGAACCGGTCCAAAAACCATTGAACCGGTCAAAGTCAACGAACCGGTCAATGGTCAAAGTCAACGGGTCAACTTCTTCTTCTTCAAATGAGAAAACATGGGCTGGAGTGAATT
This sequence comes from Trichosanthes cucumerina, assembly GCA_036507285.1. Classification (NCBI taxonomy): domain Eukaryota; kingdom Viridiplantae; phylum Streptophyta; class Magnoliopsida; order Cucurbitales; family Cucurbitaceae; genus Trichosanthes; species Trichosanthes cucumerina. Next base: position 45,862,656 of record CM071837.1, on the reverse strand, counting down.
TGGTTACTGTAGCATAATTGAAAATTAAAAAAAAACAGCCTCTGTTTAGAGTTTTCTTTGACCTTTCGAGCTTCTCTCTTCAAATTGAAGACCTTCCCGAACTCCAATCGATCCAAAATTTTTACAGCTTATTCTACACACATTAATGCTCAAACACACTTGAGCAATTTGAAAATAAAGCACAAATTGATGCTCAATTTAAATGCCAAAACCAGAAGAACACTTTAAACGCCCAGAAAAAATGTATTTCAAAATACACCCACCACAGAACAAAATAGATCAAATTGAGTGCTCAAAATTGCTCTGATACCAATTGAAAGAGTCTAGATTAAGAAAGCGGAAGCAATTTTGGATCTTGAACACTCTAAGTTGATCAATTTTGTAAAATAAAATGCATGCTCAAAGCTGGAAAAACAGAGGAATAGAAAACTCAACATTGAAGATCAAATTCTCTTCACCCGGTGGATGGATTTCAACACGAACACTTCGTGGACAACCGTTAGAGTCTTCCCTACTATCCTCAGGCCTTAGAATGGATTGTGGGATCCTAGGTTGAGAGAATTTGGAAGAAAAGTCCTTAAAGGTCACAAAACGTGAATTTTTTTAATTTCTCAGAAATTCACTCAAAACACCTCAAATCACCATTAAATAAAGCTTTCATTAAGCTTCATTTGAGTGACAACTCAAGTGTGATGAGGATGGTTTGAGATGGAGTGGCCAATTTTGGTGAATTTGATGATGAGAGGATTTGGGCAAGTTGTAATTTGGATTTTATGAAAATCCAAGAAAAATCTCTAATTTTCATTTAATTTTAATTCAAAAATCAATATTAAATTGATTTTAAATTAAAATTAATTTAATTAATAAAAATTAATTTAATTAATTAATTTTTAATTTAATTTAATATTAAATATTAAATTAAATAAATTGTCCAATCCCGATCGTTTTTCCGAACATGAATCTTTATTCATGCAATAAACCGATCCAATATTTAAATCATATTTAAATATATCCACCTCTTTTTAATCATAGTTTAATTCATAATTAAGCTATGATTTGTTAAAAATATCACATATAATTAACGCTTTCTCACAAACTCGAATTTGAACAATTCAAATTCTTTTCTCTCAAAAAGTTACAAGGCTTAGTCCGAGCTAGTAAGGAGAACCTAATGGACCTCTGGATCATGAGCTTCAACGACACGAGAATAACCGCCAAACTCTTTAGCCTAGCTAATCAACATTCGTTAACCATCGGGACACTCCACTAAAGTCCAGTGGCTGCATTCTCCTCACTATAGATATATTTCTGTCCACTTGATATAACCATGATTAATAAGTCGATCCTTCACAGTCGTTCGTAATTACAAATTGGTCAAGATTACCGCTTTACCCTCAGAATTACCTCTTGTTCCTTAAGTCCCACCGATCCTTTAATGAACAATTGGTTTGTGGTCCAACCAAAGAAACCGAATCCCTCTCGGGCCAATGAGAGGGGTGGCCCCATTGTTCAAGACCCGAGTCGATGATTTCAGAGAAACAACCTCTCTACTAATCCGTAAAGCGGGTAGGAGTGAATTCCATCTGTAGTGTCTACGAACAACCTGTGAAGGGTCGACTCACGGGCATTGGTTATATTAGTGGAAATGTAATATTCTATTGAAAGTTGATTAACAGGGTAAAACAGTTTGACAGGTTAGTCTCAGATCAATGGAGCTCGTCACCTGTAGGTCCATTAGGTCCCTCGGTTTGCTCAAACTGGATACATAGAGGGTTTATAGTTTGGTGTGGATTTGAAGTGTTCAAATTCATTAAAAGGGCATCTATGTCATTTATATGAGATATGATTGACATAATATATAGTTTAATATGAATGAGATTCATAATAAACTATAGGTTAGCCTAATAGTTAAATTAGGGCTAATTTGGAGAAATTGGATTGAGAGAAATTAAATTGAATGTGATTGAATTTAAAATCCACATTTATTCAAGTATGATTTGTATACTGAGATATGAGATATTTTATTATATGTGGTTATGAAAATATGATTTGCATAACCTATGGTTGTGGTAAAATGGTAAATAGGTGGTAACACCTGTCAACATTATTTAAACTCCTTTGCAAGAAGGATTGGCAAGTTGAAGTTAATTTTTTGGAATTCTCACAATAGATTCTCTCAACCATCTCTCAATTTCCTCTCCTCCCTTTCACCAAAAGGAGTCCCACCCACTCTCCTTCCACATAAGGAGAACAACCGAGAAGACTTTTCGGAAGTGTCCGGGTCGTTCGTTTGTCTGAGGAGATCGTGATCGTTGAGATCGTGAATACGAATAGTTTGTGACCATAGAAGAATTTCCTGAAGAATGGTTCTTCAGCAACTATGTTTTCTTTCTGGTTTTTCTTCTAATTGCATGTTTAGCCTAGTTTCTATAGGATAGAAACAATTTTAAGAAACATTTTTCACAACGAAACCACGACGATTCAATCGTCTTTTCTGCTGCGGAAGTTTTATTCCCTTCAATTTGTATTAGAGCCAATCATTGGATTTTTAATTGTGCCAATGTTTTTTCTTAAAATTAGGTGGGTTGTACTTCAATTTATGTGATGAATTGTGGTTTGCGAAATTGGATGGTTTCGATTTTGGCATTTTTTTCTTTAGATTTATTTTCGTTGATTAGATTAATGGAAAAGCCCATGTTTTTTGAAATTTTAGAAAATAAATCGAGTCAGTAAGTCTGTGTCCTTGTCGGCAAGAGTTGCTGTGAAGAAATCACAGCGAAAACGGGCGAAAAACGACGAAGAATAGCAAAGGAGTTTGTTGTGGTTGTCAACAATGTTGAGACGATGTTCTTTGGCATCACAATGTTGTTCGCGCGGGCAATGGTTGATCTGCAGTGCAGCGTTGCAACGCCGAGGCATCGAGCACACGAGGTGCAATGCTGAACGCTGCAGCGTTGCAAAGTTGCGTGCGTAGTGGCCGGTTCTAGCAGCAGTTGCGCGAACACGTGGGCGTGAAGGACAATTCTTCATCGTGGGCGCATTTCAATTTTTTTATTTTATTTATTTATTTTAATTGTAAAATGTATTTTATGATTTATTAAATAAATTTTATTAGTTAATAGTAACATAAAAGTTATACTATTGTTAATTAATTTAATTAATGTCCCCTAAGTGCCAAAACCGCTCCACTTTTTGCTATTTATTTATTTTATGCATGAGATGTATGAAATATTTAATTGTGTGTGCATAATGCATGTCATATAGATTAAAATCTCACTTTATGTTAAACATTCCATGCTTCATATTTATATTATAAGTGATATAATATATAGTATGCATGATAGGTTATATTATAAGAGTTATAATATAAGTTTAGAATGTTTTAATTTATTTAAAATAAGTGTTATATTTCTTAGATTAAAAGAATGCACATGCATTTAATTCATGTGACGAGACTTTCTCGATCAGACCTTAATCCCAGAATGACTCTTATTCCATTAGGCGTCCAATTACCATTGTTCGGTCGAATTCAATAACACTTAATGAATTATGTGAGTGTCACCCTCAATCTTTAAGTTTCCAAGCATCCGTCCAAATAATAGCCACTAAAGGGTGAACCAAGATGAAAAACCAACCAGGAAGTTGTATCCCTTTCGGGAATTCACGGTGTTCCTACTCCCATGATCAAGCCCTCCGAAGGGATTGTCTTGTCCAGGCCAAACTAGCAGGCAGATCATAAGCGTCTCAGGTTGTGAATCGAAAGAAGAGACCGGAGGTCTCGATTTCACAAGTCCCGCTCCCACTCACTATAAGTACTCTCTCCATCAACGATGATATTGACCTATACAAATGCCACCCGAAGGGGGACACTCCCATTTGCGCCACGAGGCCGGGTATAGATCTCACGGTGCGGACTTAAAGGAGATTTGTGGTTGGAAATTCAAATGTATCTCACACACTATATTTCCTCCCACTCAACACTTTAAATATAATAGGGATTGACCTAGATAAACTGGCTAAAATTTATCTAAGTCTACCAATATAACTCTTATATGGTATTAACCTAAGTCTATAATCACATTATAACTTAAGTCTATGTGAGTAAATTAATTAACTCTTAATTAACGACACTCACGAGAATATAACCGAAGAATCTCCGGACCAAATTCACTCCCAGGTCGGTTTTGTAGGGTGTTCATTCATGGCGTCAACTTAAATACCCAAGCCTTAGACAAAACCTTCCTTAGACAGAGTTACTTATCAGTCTCCATTCAAAGGTTATATTTGATTTCCTAATTTATAATCTTATTAGAAAATTAGAAAACCTAAGTCTAATTATTCATGTTATAAACTCTTTAAAACTAATAATTAACTTAGGTTGCATGCATTTCTATGTTATAGTGCTTGATCATCCATCACATGAATAATACTATACTCATACATTCATCACATGAATTAAATGCATGAGCATGCTTTTAATTTAAAATATAACACTTATATTTAAATAAATTAAATCATGCATAGATTATATTATAACTCTTATAATATAATCCTATCATGCATACTATATATTATAACTCTTATAATATAAATATGATGCATGAAATGTTTAACCTAAGGTGGGATTTTAAATCTATATGACATACTATATGCACATAGAAATTAATTAAAATATACATCTCATGCATAAAATAATTAAACAGCAAAAATGGACCGTTTTTGGCACCTAGGGGCAATTATTTAATTAAATAACATTAATATAACAATTATATTAACATTATTTAATAAAATAATTAAATAAATAAAATTAAATACGTTTACAAATCATAAAATAAATAAAAAATACAAAAAAATGCCCCACTAAAGCCTTGTGATGCCCACGTCTCGCGAAACTACCTCCAGCAACTGCTCCTCAACGTGTGCAACGTTGCAACGCCGCGCGCGTCGTGCTGCGTTACGCTGCCGCTGCTCGCCTCGGCGTCGGTTGCGTTCTCAACGCCAATATCGTTGGTAACGCCGCTGCTACTTGAGGCCTCCGTCCGCAAGGACAGCGTTCAGATGCCGTAAGGCAGCGTCTCAACGCCATCGACAGAACAACAAACTCTTTACTGTTCTTCATCGATTTTCCGTCTGTTTTCGCTCCGATTTCCTCACAGCAACTCTTGCCATGAACGACTAAGACATACAGACTCGATTTACAACAAAATGCCCAAAAACAATGGGCCCTTACATTGATCTCATCAACATAAATTGTAAATCTAATATAGTGCCAAAACCGAAAACATCCATTATGCAAACCAAACATTCATCTCATGAAATTAAGGCAATTTACCCACCTAATTTTAACAAAAACAGTGCATAAATGAAGAACCATCGAAATGGCTCTGATACCTATTGAAGGGAATGAGAATCCCCGCGTTGCGGAAGACGATTGAATCGTCATGGTATCATTACGCAATTTGGTTTTTGTTAAAACGATCTACTATAGGTCTAGGCTAAACATGCTGGAAAAGGAACAAAAATACAGTAAAATTAGAGGTACTTACTTGTTGAAGACTTTCTTCAAGGTTTCTTCCTCACATCACGAACTCTTCGTGCTTCTCGATCTCAACGAACTCTTCCCCGAACGGAACCCGAACACCACAACTTGGAGTCTCGGTTGTGATGGAATTTTTAATTCCCGCAGCGGAAGACGTTGTGAAACGTCGTTGATCCGTTGTGTAATTCTTATCTTAAAATTGAATCTATCTCATAGATCCTAGGCTAAACATGCAAAGAAGAAGAAGAAAACAGTAAGTAAAAAGTACTAACCTCTTGAGGATCTCTTCTTCAACGTTTTCTCCTTCTTCGGTCACGATCTCTCTAGATCCAACGGTCTCCTAAAACATGAACCACGATCCGAACAGGGAGACACCTCCAAACGGTCTTCTCGGTTGTTCTCGGGAGGTTGAGGGAGAGTAGGTGGGACTCCCTTTGGTTTTGGGTGAGGAGAAGTTTTTGAGAGAATTGAGAGAATTCTAGAGAGAATTGTCTTGCTCTCTTTGGATGGAAATCCAAAAATGGCAAAAAGTGTCTTGAGATGCCTTTGAATGCATCCTTTTATAATGGTGTGTGGTGGAGTTAAAATCTCCACCAATTCACCATTTTACCACAACTAATAATATACAAATCATATTTGCATAATATATAATATAAGGTATCTCATACCTTATTATACAAATCTCATTTGCATAAATGTGGAATTATAAATTGAATCACATTAAATTTTATTTCTCTCAATTTTATTTCTCCAAATAACACTAATTAATCAATTAGGCTATACTATAGTTTATTATAAATCTCATTCACATCAAACTATATATTATGTCATCTATATCTCATATAAATGACATAAATACCCAAATAATGAATTTGAACACTTCAAATTCACACCAAACTCATAAACCCTCAATTTGTCCAATTTGAGCCAACCGAGGACCTAATGGACCTACACGTGATGAGCTCCAATGATCCGAGAATAACTTGTCAAACTCTTTGACCCTGGTTATTCAACATTCATTAGCTACAGAACACTCCATTAAAGCCCGTGAGTTGCACTCTCATCATCAGTAGGACAAGTTGTGTCCATCGATATAACCAATACCCATGAGTCGACCCTTCACGGGTTGTTCGTAGTCACACTGGGTCAAATTACCGTTTTACCCCTATGTCTACCTCTTGCTCCTTAAGTCCCACTGCTCCTCTAATGAACAACTAGGTTGCATGGTCCAACCATAAACAACAATCCTCTCAGGCCAATGACAGAGTGGGGCCCCGTTGTTCAAGCCACGAGACAAAGACTTAAGGAATAACCCCTCTAGTTTCCCTAAGTCGGAGCGAGTGAATTCCTTCTTGCGTAGTCAAGTTCTCAGCTCCCCACGTGGTCCTGTCCCTGAGAAGGTAGGCAGCATATTGGGCGAGCAATAGTGGCCACCCTCACCCGTACTAATCAAAGGGCAGACCCTCGCAGACAGGAGTCCGTAACACGCTCAGGATTAAGGTCGAGTCACTAATGGTCATCCACGAATTTATTAGCACTATATTGTTAACGGTGTTACATCAGTAAGTCTAATAATTCACGGTCCGGTCTTGTACAATCTCATTGCACAGGATGCCCCCACTCGCATGTCAACCACATGAACGAGTCAGATCACCTCGTTTGTATCTAATACAAATCGGGCCGCATCCACAGTGTATCCAGGATTAGGTCTCCAACCCTATCCATATACTGTAGACCGATTGGGTCATTAACTCGAATGCGATCTTCCCTGTGTGTCCACTGCATACCGTTCAAGTTCTTAGTTCTCTCATAATACAATGACCCTGGAGCTTAGTTTATTGGATTAAATTTATGAAAAATGCGAGACACAAAGTTTAAATAAATAACTCTTATTTATTACACAATGTTGAAATAAATAACTCTTATTCATTTACAACTTTGAATATTACAAACTACACGAGATGTGGACATATATCCCAACAAACTCCCACTTGGACTAAGCTAGTGGAGTACATGATACATTTCTCAAATGTACAGTAAAGTAATACATTAAAGTAATACAATAAACTAGGGCATTGAATACCCCTTTATAATACTCCTACTTGCCCTAGTCAGGAAGCACTCGAAGACCTAGACCCTCTTGGTGACCCTCAAACACCTTAGTCGTGAGGGCCTTTGTAAATGGATCAGCAACGTTGTGCTCCGAAGCTATCTGTGTGACTGTCAAATCTCCGCGGTGCACAATCTCTCGTATCAGGTGATACTTACGCTCTATATGCTTGCCCCTTTTATGACTCCAAAGTTCTCTCGAGTTGGCTACTGCACCACTATTGTCACAAAACAGCGTGATCGACAAGTTCATATTTTGAACAACTCCCAAATCCGTCATGAACTTCCTGAGCTATCTGTGTGACTCTCACATCTCCGCGGTGCACAATCTCTCGTATCAGGTGATACTTACGCTCTATATGTTTGCCCCTTTTATGACTCCAAAGTTCTCTCGATTTGGCTACTGCACCACTGTTGTCACAAAACAGCATGATCGACAACTTCCTTTGCGGCTTCACAACCTGCAACATACTCGGCTTCCATCATGGAATCAGCGATGCATCCCTGCTTGATGCTTCGCCACACTACAGCTCCTTCATTCAGAATGAAGGCTGACCCCGAAGTGGATTTCCTAGAATCCTTATCCGTCTGAAAGTCATAATCTGTGTATCCCGTAATGATCAAATCCCCACTCCCATACACAAGGTTGTAGTTCCTCGTTCTCCTAAGATACTTGAGGATTGCCTTTACGGTTGTCCAGTGATCTAATCCTTGATTGGATTGATACCTACTGACAATCCCAACTGCATAACAGATGTCGGGCCTAATACACAACATGGCATACATCAGGCTCCCTATAGCTGAAGCATAGGAGATTCGTCTCATATACTCAACCTCTTGAGGCGTCTTAGGACATTGATCCTTAGACAGGTGAACCCCATGCCTGAAAGGCAACAAGCCCTTCTTGGAGTTCTGCATCTTATATCTAGACAACATCTTGTCAATATAAGACGCTTGAACATACTGTGCCTCTCCCAAATCTTTCATTTGGAATTGCGAAGCCAACCATTCCTTAATGTCAGTAAGAAATCCTACCTCATTCCCAATGAGAAGGATATCATCCACATACAAAGATAAGAAATGCGACAGTTTTTTCGTCGACGATTTTCTTGTAGACACAAGGCTCAAATCAACATTTTGATCAAAGCCATGAGATTTGATCGCCTCATCAAACCTTATATTCCAAGACCTCGAGGCTTGTTTCAGTCCATAAATAGACCTTTTAAGCCGGCAAACTCTTTGCTCTTGGTCTTGGGCAATGAACCCCTTGGGCTGGTCCATGTAGACGGTCTCGTCAAGGTTGCCATGCCATACCTCATAGTCATAATATGCGGCAATGGCCAGAAGAATTCTAAGCGACTTTACCGTGGCAACAGGTGAAAAGGTTTCCTCATAGTCAACCCCTTCCACCTGGGTAAAACCCTTTGCCACTAGTCAAGCTTTGAAGGTCTGCACCTTCCCATCTACGCCACGTTTACGCTTGTAGATCCACTTGCAACCAATAGGTTTAACCCCATCCGGTTGGTCCACAAGCTCCCAGACGGAATTGAAGTACATCGACTCCATTTCCTAGTCCATGGCTTTAATCCATTCGTCTTTGTCAACGTCTGCCATTGCCTGATCATAGGTCAATGGATCCTCACAGTCATCATGAGGAGTGACGACCTGGGTTTCAGCTAAACCCATGTAACGTTCAGGTTGTCTCACAACCCTCCCACTACGTCGAGGCATTCCCAATTCTTGGGAACGGACTTCACTAGACGAGCTAGGATCAACAACACTTGTTGACGTACTAGCACCATCAGCAAATCTTGCTGATGAATTGTCCATTGCATTCAACATAATTTTACTCCTTGGTAAGTGATCCCTGATGTGGTTTTCCTCAAGGAAAGTGGCGTTTGTCGACAGAAGCATCCTATTATCCTTAGGATCGAAAAAGTAACCACCTCTAGTCTCTTTTGGGTAACCTACAAAGAGGCACAACTTTGAACGGGGTTCCAACTTCCTCGGATTTGACACCAACACATGGGTCGGGCATCCCCAAATTCTGAAATGACGTAAACTGGTTTTACGACCATGCTAGAGTTCGAAAGGTGTTTCACAAACACTCTTCAATGGAACTGTGTTCAAAATGTAAACCGCAGTCTCCACTGCGTAACCCCAAAAAGAATCAGGGAGACGAGCATAGCTCATCATCAACCGAACAACGTCCAACAAGGTTCTGTTTCTCCTCTCCGATGTTGGGATTTCTGTCCTAATCTCGTGTTTGTAAAATATTGTTTTGAAATTAATAAGAGTTATTAATTTCTTCACTTTGTGTCTCGCAAATATTTTAAACCTTTCCAATAAACTAAGCTCCAGGATCATTGAATATATGAGAGAACTAGAACTTGAACGGTGTGTAGTTGACACACAAAGAGGATCACGTTCGAGTTAATGACCCGAACGGTCTACAGTATAAGGATGGGGTTGGAGACCTAATCCTGGATACACTGTGGATGCGACCCGCTTTGTATTAGATACAAACGAGGTGATCTGACTCGTTCATGTGGTTGACATGCGAGTGGGGGCATCCTGTACAATGAGATTGTACAAGACTGGACCGTGAATTATTAGACTTACTGATATAAAACCGTTGACAGTAAAGACTAATAAATTTGTAGATGACCATTAGTGACTCGACGTGAATCCTGAGCGTATTACGGACTCCTGTCTGCGGGGGTCTGTCCTTTGACTAATACGGGTGAGAGTGGTCTTGGTTACTCACCCAATATGCCTATCTTCTCAGGGACAGAACCAAGTAGAGAGCTGGGAACCTAATTACGCGAGATGGAATTCACTCGTTCCCGCCTATAGGGAATCTAGAGGGGTTGTTCCCTTAAGTGCTGTCTCAAGGGCTTGGACAACGGGCCCACCTTCTCACTGGCCCGAGAAGGGTGTTGTGTATGGTTGGACCATCACAATTTGTTGTTCATTATAGGAGCAGTGGGGACTTAAGGAACAAGATGTAGACACAGGGGTAAAACGGTAATTTGACCCAGCCATGTCTACGAGCAACCTGTGAAGGGTCGACTCATGAGCATTGGTTATATCAGTGGACACGTAATATTCTACACTTATGGGAGTACAACTACAGGCCTTAGTGGAGTGTTACTGTAGCTAATGATCATTGGTTGACCGGGTCAAAGAGTTTGACTGGTTAACCTCAAATCATTGGAGCCCGTCACTATAGGTCCATTAGGTCCTTTGGTTGGCTCAATCTGGGATAAAAGAAGGGTTAATGTTTTGGTATGAAATTGAAGTGTTCAATTTCACTTTGAGAGTAATTATGTCATATAGATGATATAATATATAGTTTAACATGAATGAGATTCATAATAAACTATATGTTAGCCTAATTGTTGAATTAAAGGCTAATTGGAGAAATTGATAGAGAAAAAATAAATTGAATGTGATTCAATTTGATTAAATCCACAATTATTGCAAATGAGATTTACAACATAAGATATGAGATATCTTATATCATATAATTATGTGAATGAGATTTACATAACATATGGTTGTGGTAAAGTGGTAATTATGTGAAGTTATGAACTTCATGATTCCACTATTTAAACCTTTTGTAAGATGGGTTTGGTATGCTAAGTTGTCACTTTTGGATTTTGACCTAAGAATCCAAAAGTGAACTCTCTTCATTTCTCTCAATTCTCCTCTTCTTCCAAAAGACAAAAAGTTCCCACCAACTTCCCTTCTCCAAAAGAGAACAACCAAGAAGATCATTTGGTAGTGTTTGGGATCTGATCGTGGGAAGACTTCGTGGAGATCGAGAAGCGCGAAGAGTTCGTAATCTACAAGGAGAGTTTGATGAAGCGGTCTACAACAAGTAAGTTATTCTTCTTGCTGTAAAATTTCAGCATGTTTACCCTAGATCTAATAGTTAGATCAATTTTAATGAGCATGTAGCATGATGATACCATGACGATTCGATCGTCTTCCGTTGCGCGGGGATTCTCATTCCCTTCATCCGATACACCATTCTGTTGTGGCATACCAGGTGCTGAGAGTTGGGACGTAATTCCATGTTCTATCAAATAGTCCTGAAATTCAGTGTCCATATACTCTCCACCTCGATCCGATCGAAGTGTTTTAAGCGATTTACCTAATAGGTTATCAACCTCAGTCTTGAACTCCTTGAACTTTTCAAGTGTTTCAGACTTCCGTGCATTAGGTAAATATACCCATATCTGGAGTAATCGTCTATGAAAGACACGAAATACTCATAACCGCCCCGAGCTTTAACATTCATTGGACCACAGAGGTCAGAAGGTACTAACTCAAGAGGCTCTTTGGCTCTATATCCTTTTCCACTAAAAGGACGTTTGGTCATTTTGCCCTCAAGGCATGACTCACACACCGATAAAGAGTTTTCTTCCAACTCGCTTAGAAGTCCACTCTTCACTAGTCTCATAATCCTATTGAGATTAATGTGGCCTAACCGAAGATGCCAATGATGGGCACTTTCTTATGGAGAAACTTTTAATCTCTTAGTTCGCGTTTCAGCTGTTTTAAACAATTCGGTGTTCAAAACACTTTTGAACGAATTAGGGTTCACAACATATAGATTGCTCTCAAGCGAAGCAGAACAAATCAAATTTCCATTTCGAGAAATAAACGCTTTATTACTCTTGAATGAAACAGAAATATTTTGTTCTAATTGGCAGGAAATAGAAACTAGGTTTCTCGTAAACCCAGGAACTAGGTACATTTTATCTAATAATAAGTACTTTCCGCCAAAGAACAACTTCACCATGCCTATTGTTGCAGCTGAGACAACTTCTCTGAATACAACCCTGAGTGTTATCTCACCCTCTTGCAGCCGCTGCCAGGAACTTAATCCTTGAAAAGAAGAGTAAACATGGTTAGTGGCGCTCAAATCCATATCCAAGCGAGTCATTACTCTCCACTAAACAAGTTTCGTGACAAGTAAATCACATTTACCTGTCATCTTCTTTTCATCAAGGAACACAGGACAACTCCTTTTCGTGTGTCCGTCCCGTTCTTGCAAAGAGAAACACTTTCTGGCAACTTCCTTGATTTCTTTGCCTTTTAGAGCGGCGGCGCGGTCAACCTTAACTTCCTTCAACTTCTCCTTCTTCCCGTTAGGGCTTGAAGAGTCTACAAACATTATCCCAGAGGTCATACCCTTGTGAAAAGGTCTTAAGGCAACACTTGCCTCAGCTTCCTGTCTCATAGTTTGCACCAAGGACTGGAAGGTTTGTAGATTGTTGAATAGGACCGTTGAACCGAGCACTTGAGAACCCTCCTCAGTGAGTGCGAACTCCTGGTTGTCATTTACCAAAATCGTGTCTATATTGTTTTTCCACGAAATACTATCGCCGACTAACTTAATGGAAGCTAAAGGAGCGTTAAAAGCATTTGACATTTTGTTGCTGAAAAGAATGAAAAAGCTTTGTATTAGTCTCGCAGAAACTTTTGATAATCCAATCGAGTTTTAGCAAATTTTTATCCTATGATCCCTAGGTCATTCAAAAATTTGAAATGATACCCTAAAAGTTTGGAATGACCGCCACCGTAGGATAGACAAAACCACTCCTCCTCTAGGACGAGACTCTCTCAACCAGACCCTAATACCAGAATAACTCTTATTCCATTAGGCATCCAGTTACCATTTTTCGGTCAGAATCTATTAACTCTTAATGAATCCTGTGAGTGTCACCCACAATCTTTAAATTTCCAAGTATCCGTCCAAACAATAGCCTTCGTAGGGAGGACTAAGAAGGAAAACCAACAAGGAAATCGTATCCCTTTCGGGAATTCACGGTGTTCCGACTCCCATGATCAAGGCCCTCCGTAGGGGATTGTGCTGCCTAGGCCCAAACTAGCGAAAGGATCATAGGCGTCTCACGGTGTGAATCGAAAGAAGAGACCGTGGGTCCCGTTTTCACAGATCCCGCTCCCAGTCACTATAAGTAATCTCTCCATTCACGTTGATATTGACCCATACAAATGCCACCCGTAGGGGGACGCTCCCATTTGCGCCACGAGGCCGAGCATGGATCTCACGGTGCGAACTTAACGGAGATTTGTGGATGGAAAATTAAATGTATCTCATGCACTTTATTTCCTCCCACTCAGCACTTTAAAATAATCGGGATTGACCTAGATAAACCGGCTAAAATTTACCTAAGTCTACCAATATAACTCTTATATTGGATTAGCCTATGTTTATAATCACATTATTAACTTAGGTCTATGTGAGTAAATTAATTAACACTTAATTAACGGCACTCACGAGAATATAACCTAAGAATCTCTGGACCAAATTCACTCGCAGGTCGGTTTCCAGGTACGGGTGTTCCGCAAACGTCAACTTAAATACCCCAGCCTTAGACAAAACCTTCGTTAGACAGAGTTACTTATCAGACTCCATTCAAAGGTTATATTTGATTTCCTAATTCTAATCTTATTAGAATTAGAAAACCTAAGTCTAATTATTCAAGTTTTAAACATTTTAAAACTAATAATTAACTCTGGTTACATCCATTTCTATGTTATAGTGCTTGATCATTCATCACATGAATAATACTATACTATAACATACATTCATCAGATGAATTAAATGCATGAGCATGTTTTTAATTTAAAATTATAACACTTATATTAAATAAATTAAATCATGCAAACAATATATTATAACTCTTATAATATAATCCTATCATGCATACTATATATTATAACTGTTATAATATAAATATGATGCATGAAATGTTTAACCTAAGGTGGGATTTTAAATCTATATGGCATACGCTATGCACATAGAAATAATTAAATCATACATCTCATGCATAAAATAATTAAATAGCAATATTAGATCGATTTTTGGCACCCTAGGGACACAAAATTAAATTAATTAACATTAATATAACATTTATATTAATATTAATTAAAATAATTAAATAAAATACAATTATAAAACCAAATTTACAAATAAGTAAAAAAAAATAAACTAGCCACAACCGCAGGTTCGAACCAGCGCCCACGACCACGTTTCTCGCTTTTTCCGCACCTCCACGAACCACTACGCCAGGCGTTGCAAAGCTAAAATGAATAGCGTCGCAACGCTGATGGATTCTGACCAAAAAAACACTGGCAATTGCATAACCGCCGGCTCGGACCGCCGACCACGATGCACGCCTCCGCAATTTTCGCGCTCCAAGCACCACTACGCCACGACGTTGTAACGTTGTTCTGCATTGCAACGCTTAAATGTATAGCGTCGCAACGCTGATGAACTTCCAGCAACACCATTTTTGCAGTTTTCACCGGAATCGACCGTTTTTGCTCCGTTTTCTTCACGACAACTCTTGTCACGAACGACACGAACTTACAAACTCGATTTACATTAAAAAAAATGCCCAAAACTACGGGCTCTTAGATTGATCTCATCAACTTTAATGTAAATCTAAAAAGTGTCAAAAATCGAAAACATCCAAAATTGCAAACCATTAACATTCATCTCATGAAAATTAATGCTACCTACCTAATTTTAAGAATTCACAGAATAGACAACGAAGAGCAACGATTGGTTCTCATACCAATTGATGGGATTTTGAATTCCCGCAGCGGAAGATGTTGTGAAACGTCGTTGATCCGTTGTGTAATTCATATCTCAAAATGGAATCTATCTCATAGATCCTAGGCTAAACATGCAAAGAAGAAGAAGAAAACAGTAAGTAAAAAGTACTAAGCTCTTGAAAAACTCTTCTTCAACGTTTTCTCCTTCTCCGGTTGTTCTCGGGAGGTTGAGGGAGAGTAGGTGGGACTCCCTTGGGTTTTGGGTGGGGAGAAGTTTTTGAGAGAATTGAGAGAATTCTAGAGAGAATTGTCTTGCTCTCTTTGGATGGAAATCCAAAAATGGCAAAAAGTGTCTTGAGATGCCTTTGAATGCAACCTTTTATAATGGTGTGTGGTGGAGTTAAAATCTCCACCAATTCACCATTTTATCACAACTATATAGTATACAAATCATATTTGCATATTATATAATATAAGGTATCTCATACCTTACTATACAAATCTCATTTGCATAAATGTGGAATTATAAATTGAATCACATTCAATTTATTTCTCTCAATTCTATTTCCTCAAATAACATTAATTAATCGATTAGGCTATACTATAGTTTATTATGAATCTCATTCACATCAAACAATATATTATGTCATCTATATCTCATATAAATGACATAAATACCCAAATAATGAATTTGAACACTTCAAATTCACACCAAACTGTAAACTCTCAATTTGTCCAATTTGAGCCAACCGAGTGACCTAATGGACCTACACGTGACGAGCTCCAATGATCCGAGAATAACTTGTCAAACTCTTTGACCCGATTATTCAACATTCATTAGCTACGGTAACACTCCACTAAAGCCCGTAGCTGCACTCTCATCACTGTAGGACAAGTTGTGTCCATCGATATAACCAATACCTATGAGTCGACCCTTCACAGGTTGTTCGTACTCACAGTTGGGTTAAATTACCGTTTTACCCCTGTGTCTACCTCTTGCTCCTTAAGTCCCACTGTTCCTCTAATAAACAACTACGTTGCATGGTCCAACCATAAACAACAATCCTCTCAGGCCAATGAGAGAGTGGGGCCCCGTTGTTCAAGCCCTGGAGACAGCACTTAAGGGAACAACCCCTCTAGTTCCCTAAGTCGCGAACGAGTGAATTCCTTCTTGCGTAGTCATGTTCCCAGCTCCCCACGTGGTCCTGCCCCTGAGAAGGTGGCATATTGGGCGAGCAACAGTGGCCACCCTCACCCGTAATAATCAAAGGACAGACCCCGCAGACAGGAGTCCGTCACACACTCAGGATTACGGTCGAGTCACTAATGGTTATCTACGAATTTATTAGCACTATACTGTTAACGGTGTTACATCAGTAAGTCTAATAATTCACGGTCCGATCTTGTACAATCTCATTGCACAGGATGCCCCCACTCGCATGTCAACCACATGAACGAGTCAGATCACCTCGTTTGTATCAAATACAAAGCGGGCCACATCCACAGTGTATCCAGGATTAGGTCTCCAACCATATCCATATACTGTAGACCGATTGGGTCATTAACTCGAATGCGATCTTTCCTGTGTGTCCACTACACACCGTTCAAGTTCTTAGTTCTCTCATAATACAATGACCCTGAAGCTTAGTTTATTGGATTAAGTTTATGAAAAATGCGAGACACAGTTTAAATAAATAACTCTTATTTATTACACAATGTTGAAATAAATAACTTTTATTTATTTACAACTTGGAATATTACAAACTACACGGGATGAGGACATACATCCCAACATGATGTTCTCCTTTTGAAAAGGGAAGTTTGTGGGAACTTTTGGAGTTTTTGGAGAGGGAGGAGAATTGAGAGAGAATAGAGAGAATTCTTCTTCTCTTCTTTGATGAAAATCAAAAGATGAGAGAATGAGATAACAATCCCTTCTTGCAAAGGGTTTATATAGTGGTATTGATGGAGTTAAAATCTCCACATAATTACCACTTTACCACAACCATAGGTTATGCAAATCTCATTTGCATAACCACATAATATAAGATATCTCATATCTCATATTGCAAATTTCATTTGTAATAATTGTGGATTAATTAAATTGAATCACATCCAATTTAATTTCTCTCAATTAATTTCTCCAATTAGCCCTAATTCAACAATTAGGCTAACCTATAGTTTATTATGAATCTCATTCACATTAAACTATATATTATATCATTCATATCTCATATAAATGACATAAATGCCCTTAAAGTGAAATTCAACACTTCAATTCCATACCAAAACATTAACCCTTCTTTTAACCCAGATTGAGCCAATCGAAGGACCTAATGGACCTACAGTGATGGGCTCCAATGATCCGAGATTAACCTGTCAAACTCTTTGACCCGATTAACCAACATTCATTAGCTACGGTAACACTCCACTATAGCCCGTAGTTGCACTCCCGTCAGTGTAGAATATTACGTGTCAACTGATATAACCAATGCCCATGAGTCGACCCTTCACAGGTTGTTCGTAGACACGGCTGGGTCAAATTGTCGTTTTACCCCTGTGTCTACCTCTTGTTCCTTAAGTCCCCACTGCTCCTCCAATGAACAACATATTTACACAAGACCCTTCTCGAGCTAGTGAGATGGTGGGTGCCCATTGTCGAAGCCCTGGAGACAGCACTAAAAGGAACAACCCCTCTATTTTCCCTAAAGGCAGGAACGAGTGAATTCCATCTCGCGTAGTTAAGTTCCCAGCTCCCTACTTGATCCTGTCCCTGAGAAGATAGGCATATTGGGTGAGTAACTGTGACCACCCTCACCCGTACTAGTCAATGGGCCAGACCCGCGATGCTTGTCCGTAACACGCTTCGTGATTTCAGTCGAGTCACTAATGGTCATCTACGAAGTTATTAGTCGCATATCACAATGGTGTTACATCGGTGAGTCTAATAAGTCACGGTCCGGTCTTGTACAATCTCAATGCACAGGATGCCCCCACTCGCATGTCAACCACATGAACGAGTCAGATCACCTCGTTTCTATCTAATACAAAGCGGGTTGCATCCACATTGTATCCAGGATTAGGTCTCCAACCCTATCCATAAACTGTAGACCGTTCGGGTCATTAACTCGAACGTGATCCTCCCTGTGTGTCCACTACACACCGTTCAAGTTCTAATTCTCTCATAAATTCAAGGTGATGAAATGAATAACTTTTATTAATTTTAAACAATATATTACAAACACGATATTAGGACAAAAATCCCAAAAAATCTCCCCTAATGTTCAAAATGCATCTATGGTGAACCAAGTAGTAAGTACTGAGTCATGTGTTTATTGTTGTGAAGGGCACACATTTGAGTTTTGTCCTAGTAATCCATCCTCAATTTACTATGTTGGGAACCAAAGTAATCAAAGGAACAATCTTTATTGTAATACCTATAACCCAGGTTGGAGAAATCACCCTAATTTTGCTTGGGGAGGTAAAGGAAGTAATTCTCAAGCCCCTCAAATGCAGCAAAAGGTGAATTACCCACCAGGTTTTGGGCATCAAAATCAGCAGGCCTATGGAAATCAGCAACCGATGCTCCAACATCAGAGGACAGTAGCAGTCCCACAACATGTTCCAGGTACATCTCTTGAAAGTTTGTTGAAGGTATACATGGCTAAGAATGATGCTATTATTCAAAGTCAACAAGCTTGAATGAGAAACTTTGAAGTTCAATTGGGCTAGCTTGCTAATGAAATAAGATCAGGGCCTCAAGGTAAACTTCCTTCTGACACTGAAATTCCAAAAAGGGAAGGAAAAGAATAAGTGCTAGTCATAGAGTTAAGGAGTGGGAAAACATTGACTAAGCCTGAGGAAATCAGTAAGAAGAAACAAAAAGAGAAGGACTTTGCAGTGCAAGTTGAGGAAGAGAAAAAAGTGGACCAGTTGGAACCTAGGGAAGTAAGAAATGGGGAGATTGAAAAGATACCTAGAGCACAACCTTCAAAACCATCTGAGTGCATTCCTACTACTATTATTGAGTTTAAACCACCTCCTCCACCATTCCCTCAAAGGTTGAAGAAAAAAAATACTCAAGATGCTCAATTTAAGAAGTTCTTCGATGTCTTTAAACAACTTCACATAAATATACCTTTTGTTGAAGCCTGAGAACAAATGCCAAAATATTTGAAGTTCGTGAAGATATGTTGACTAAGAAGAAGAAACAAGTTGAGTATGAAGTTGTCCCTTTGACAGGTGAGTGTAGCTCCATTGTAACAAACTCAATTCCTCCTAAACTCCGAGACCCTGGATCATTCACCATTCTCATTTCCATAGGAGGTACGGAGTTAGGTCGAGCTTTGTGTGACTTAGGAGCTAGTATTAACCTTATGCCATTGTCCCTTTATAAAATAATTAGGCATAGGTGAAGCTAGGCCCACCACAGATACATTACGGTTAGCTAACCAATCCATTACTTATCCTGAGGGGAAGATAGAGGACATCTTGATACAAGTGGATAAATTCATATTTTCATCAGATTTTATAATCTTGGATTATGAGGCTGATAAAGATGTGCCTATTATCTTAGGGAGACCATTTTTGACAACAGGAAATACTTTAATTGATGTTCAAAAAGGTGAACTTACAATGAGGGTACATGATCAAGAGATCAAGTTCAATATTTTTTATGCAATGAAGTACCCAACTGATGTGGATGAGTGTTCATTGATTCAAGTGTTGTAAGAAGTGATTACAGAGAACAGTGAGTTGGAAATGTTGGAGCATTATGTTCAATCTGTTGGAGGAATAATAACAAAGAGTTTGGAAAGCAACAGTTTAGAAGAATATGGTGAGAATTTGGCTGAAATTTCTAACTCCAAGAAAGTGTTTGAACATTTGAAATTAAGGGAAAGGAAAACATCACCATTGCACCCATCTATCAAAGAACTCCCAGTCTGAGAGTTAAAGTCTTGGCCCACAAATCCAAGGTATTTCTACCTAGGTGAGAAGGAAAAATTTTCAATAATCACTCAGTAAGTTTGCTACTGAAGATTATATTTCACTGTTGAAATTGCTCCAGCAACCAAAACGTAAGAATTCTTTCATTGATGAGCAGTTATTTACAGTAGATCACATTAAGAAAGCGGGAAAACCTTGGTATGATGACTTTGCCAACCACCTTGCTTATAGAATTTTGCCCCTGGTTTATCAAAACAACAACTAAAATATTTTCTCCATGAGGTGACATTTTATTTCTTGGATGATCCATTTGCTTTTAGACATTGTGTTGGCAAATATGAGGGAGAATTTAAAGCAAATGGGATGAGAACTAAACACTATTGGAAAGAGAAGTTCCAAAGAGGCATAACCTCTTTCAGTTCAACTGATACTTGAGAAGAACATTTTCAGGGAGCTTGTGTAATTCTTGATATTTCTTATATGTTCCAAGCAATTAATTTGATTTCGTTGATTTACTTGTTTTGTTTTTCCTTTATCGGGTTAATTTAGTTTCTTTTCTTTTCTTCTAGTTATTTTTTTTTTTCAGTTTTGTAGGTGCAATCAACGCTTCACCCATAAGCGATCATGAGTCCTCTTTGATTAGGGAAGATATCTCTTGGACTTATTTGGAGATTTTGTGGATATGAAGGTTAAAGAGAAAGGGGAGTTTATGTCCTTTTGAGTTTTGGTTGTGAAATAAATGTTATTATCTGTTGTTTTTTGTTTTTTTTTTGTTCTTTTTTTTTATTGTTTTGAGTTTAAGTTTAGTAGTTCTTATTAGGTTAGTTTGTTTTGCTTTGTTTTGTTTGTTGTTGGGTTGCTTTTAGTTGTTAAATCTTGTCTTTAATTGGTCCGAACTAAAAAAACCAAAAAAAAAAGAAAGTTGTAAGCTTGCCACCGTAGTTGAAATGAAATAAATAGTCATGTCTAGCTTGCTCCAATTCTTTCTTTCTTCTGATCAGTTTAGCTTTGCTTAATTTGTTTGCCATAATCCTTTTAATGTAACACAATGCTTGTAGCAGCTTTATGGTGCACCTAGCTTGCTAACCACCAACCCTTGAGAATTTGCTCCTTTAAACTTGATTAACGAGTTTGGATGCTCATTGCCTTTAGTTTTTTACAGAAAAAATAACTAAGTTTGGGGGTTCCTTCCCTTGATTCTCTACTCATTGGGGACAATGAGCAATTTAAGTTTGGTGGTAAGGCACCCTACTAATAAAAAGTTATCACTCCTAGGAGCATTCCTCTTCTTTTTAGGACTCATGCCTCCTCTTTAAAAAAAAGAAAAGAAAAAAAAATGAAGTTTGAGAGTTATTCCTCTACCCAAGTTTCCTATTAGACCAGAGATGGACATGACACCCATGTTCACCTTTGAGTTGAATAGTAATAAAGGGATATGAATATGCCTTGGCAACCCAATTTAGTAGCAGGGCTCGTTGTTAGGTAGCCTTCATCACAAATGTTGGTGCTTAAATCGAAGGTTCTGTTAACAAAAAGGGTTCTCTCTAACTTCTTTAGTGAAATAAGTTCTTAAAAAAAAAAAGAAAGAAAAGAATAGGAAAGTTAAAGCCTAGTATAAAGTTCTCGTTGCTTAGGTGAGTTGCATCATCAATGTGTCCATTCTAAGAACTAAGGAGAAGTTTATGCATAAGTGAGTGGCTAGGAGAAACCTAAGGGAACAAATGTTTGCCTATGTAAGCATAAGGATAGCTTGTGGGATTCTTAGGAGTGATAACTCTTGTTGCTGTAAAAAAATAATAGAAAAAAAAAGTGCTCTGTTGAAAGAAAAACTAATTGCAGTCGAACTCATTCTCTTTTTTGTGAGTTTAAGGGGTTCATAGTGAATTCAAAGATGGATTGTGCTAGTTGAGTTGTGGGGTTGCTTTCTATGGCATGCTACTTTTGTTTTGAAAGAAAAAAAAATTGATTATGGCGAATATTGTGAAGGCTAAGATTTGATGAAATCTTGTAAGAAAAAGAAATGGGACTGCTATATCAATAACTATTTGTATCATCTGACTGCTGAATCATTCTCTCTTGAGCTTAGTGGTAGTTGTTGTTTCTTGGTGGGATTAGAGTGTTTAAGCATTACTTAGGGACGAGTAATGATTTAAGTTTGGGGGTTTGTTAGCTCTTAGAATGAAAGTTAAGATTGAGCTTTTATTGTGATTATTCCTTGGTATTTTGAGCTTTCTTTGTTGGGTTTTATGTCCTAAAACTCGTGGTTTTGTAAACTGAATGAATATTCTATATCACAATAAAGTTGTTATTGAAATTTATTCAGTAAAAGTGTTATTGACTATTGTGTATTGTGTAACCTTAATCCAATAAAGAACCCTTGGCTATAGGATGAATACTTGAACTTTATGTGTGACATAAAAGTGGATCAAGTTCAAGTTATAGCCAGAACAGTCTATAGTATAAGGATAGGGTTGGGGACCTTATCCTGGGGACACTATGGACGCGGCCCACTTTGTAGAGAACAAACGATGTGATCCTTAATCGTTCATGTGGAGACATGTGAGTGGGGCGCCCTATGCAATGAGTTTGCATAAGATGGACATGCGCAATAGTCACTTAGACTTTATAACTCCGTTTCGCCTTAACCGACTATATTCATCCGATGACCTAGGTAACTCGATCTTAATCTCGAGCGTTCTATGGACTCCTGTTTATTCGAATTATCCTTAGATTTACATGGGTGAGAGTGGCTCGAGACTGCCACTCAATAAGCTGCCATTTCAAGGATAAAACCGGGTAGATAGTCTGGGAACATAGTTCGGCAAGATGGAATTCATTCCTACCCGCTTTAGGGATTAGTAGAAAGGTTGTTCCCTTTGGCATCGACTCGGGTCTTGAACAATGGGCCCATCCTCTCATTGGCTCGAGAGGGATTTGGTTTCTGGTTGGACCACAAACCAATTGTTCATTAGAGGATCGGTGGAACTTAAGAACAAGAGGTAATTACAGGGGTAAAGCGGTAATTTTGACCAAATGTAATTACGAATGACTGTGAAGGATCGACTTACTAATCATGGTTATATCGAGTGGACATAAATATATCTACATGAGGAGAGTGCAAACTTTGGGCTTTAGTGGAATGTCCCGGTGGTTAACGAATGTTGATTAGCTAGGCTAAAGAGTTTGGCTAGTTAATCTCGTATCGTTGAAGCTCATGATCCAGTAGGTCCATTAGGTCCTCCTTACTAGCTCCTGGACTTAGCCTTATTACTTTTTGAGAGAAAAGAATTTGAATTGTTCAAATTCAAGTTTGGGAGAAAGCGTTATTTATATGTGATATATTTAACGAATCATAGCTTAATTATGAATTAAACTATGATTAATAAGAGGTGGATATATTTAAATATGATTTAAATATCGGGATCGGTTTATAGCATGAATAAGGATTCATGTTCGAAAAATCGATCGAGATCGGGCAATTTATTTAATTTAATATTTGATATTAAATTAAATTAAAAAATTAATTAATTAAATTAATTTTGAATTATTTAATTAATTATATTAATTTTAATTAAAAATCAATTTAATATTGATTTTTGAATTAAAATTAAATGTAAAATGAGGGATTTTCATGATTTTCATGAAAAACAAGTTGCCAACTTGCCCAATCTTACTCATCTTCAAAATTCACCAAAATTGGCCACCTCCATCTCAAAACATCCTCATCACCCTTGAGTTGTCACTCCATTGAAGCTTTTTGAAGCTTTATTTAATGGTGATTTGAGGTGTTTTGTGTGAATTTAGCAGAAATTAAAAAATTCACGTTTTGTGACCTTTAAGGACTTTTCTACCAAATTCTCTCAACCTAGGATCCCACAATCCGTTCTAAGGCCTGAGGATAGTAGGGAAGACTCTAACGGTTGTCCACAAAGTGTTCGTGTTGAAATCCATTCTCCGGGTGAACAGAATTTGATCTTCAAAGTTGAGTTTTCTATTCCTCTGTTTTTCCAGCTTTGAGCATGCATTTTATTTTACAAAATTGATCAACTTAGAGTGTTCAAGATCCAAAATTGCTTCCGCTTTCTTAATCTAGACTCTTTCATTCTTGACTATATTAACCCCTTGATTAGGTAATTTTGTGTGTTAATGTTTACAAAGTACTTTTGAAGTACCTTAAAGCCATTGAAATACTTTTCATTGTTGAATTTTGTCATTTTGGCCATGTTTACAGGAGTTTTTGGGAAGATGGATGTTAGGAAGTGATGAAGGTCGGCTTCGAGCGACTGTAGTTATGCAATTGCTGAAGGATAAAGATTGTTGGAGCAAAAATTCTGGTACCAGTTCTCATTAATTTACCTGGACGAAAAACACCACATCACCACTGAGAGAACCAATGGGCGTACCAGATCGTTTTTCCTTATCTATTCAAATTTCATTCCCATACGGGTGTGATATAAATACTTTCTTTAGCTGTTTTTGGCAAGAGGAGAGTGTGCAATAAGAAAAAAGAAGAAACTCGATTGGGAGCGGAGACAACAAGAGAAAATCAAGAGGAGCCAATTTTGGAAGCATTCCCTTTCTGAAAAGAGGCTGG
The DNA here is from genome assembly GCA_036507285.1 of Trichosanthes cucumerina. NCBI lineage: Eukaryota > Viridiplantae > Streptophyta > Magnoliopsida > Cucurbitales > Cucurbitaceae > Trichosanthes > Trichosanthes cucumerina. The sequence continues at coordinate 45,837,871 of CM071837.1, read as the reverse complement.
AGTGGACCAAAGAAAGCCTTGGAACTTCACTCATGTGTTCATTCTTTTGTTTCCTTGCTCTTTACTCTTCTACATTGTAATGAAGACCATTTTAAGCATGTTTAACACTAGGGTTACTGCTTTATTGTTGTCTTTTCTTATCACCATGAACTAATCACCCTTGGGGTGAGGATTAGGAGACTTTATGTTGATGCAACTCTAATGACAGAGTAATTTGCTCCAATCCTCTTTATTATGCCTTGTGAATTTCTTCATTTAGCTAGAATTTTGTTGGCCATCTCATTTTAGCATTGTTTATTCCAACATGGGATAGGGAAGAATAAACCGATTTGAAGGCATGACACTAGTTTTGATTAAGAGATTTAATTCTCTCACGTTATTGAGGAGTCTAGGGATAGTCACTCACCTAGTTTTAACAGTTAGGAGCTAAATTAAGGGTGTTTAATGGGAATTGAATGTGTAACTCGCAAGGAATTATGGGAAGATTCCGTGAATTAAATTGTTTTGAGGTCTGGTGACGTTTTGAGCTCTAGCATTAAGATTGTTGAACCATAATTTCATCCCTAATCCTATCCCCCTTTTACTGTTTTGGGTAAACTTGTTACTTTTAATTTCTAATTTCAATATTCATCTCATTTATGTTGGTTACTCTTTACTCATTAAATTAAACTCAACCTTTTGTAATTTCTACACCTAATCCCTGAGGAGACGATTAAATTTACTTATCACTTGCTGCTTAGATTGTGTATACTTGCACAGTTTATGAGTGTTTTCTTGATAATTTCATACCCCCCTTTTAAGCAAACAGTTACATTAGTTGACGATTAACGAAATACCTCCTACCTGGGAACTTACCCGGAACATGAGTTGAATTAGCCATAGTCTTGTGTTATATCTAGGTAATGAAAATATTTATTCACCTAAAGATAAGGTTAAAAGACCTAGTTATAATAGTTATAATAGACATAGACTTAGATAGATTCATCTAGCCAAAATCCGACTAAATTAAACCTATGCCCTAACCTTAGGAGCTTCAGTGGTAGAAAACAAGGTGTTCGCATCGAGCTTACTCTCACGTCGTCAAGAGTTCACAGCGTGAGTTCCATGCTTGGCTACGTGGCGTGAATAGGGTGTCCCCCTATTCATTAACTATGGTAACACTCCACTAAAGCCCTGTAGTTGCACTCCCGTCACTGTAAGACTAGTTGTGTCCAATGATATAGCCAATTCCCGTGAGTCGACCCTTCAAAGGTTGTTCGTGAGAGATTTGGGTCAAATTATCGTTTACCCCTATGTCTACTTGTTGCCCCTTAAGTCGCCACTACTCCTCTAATGAACAACAACGTTGTAATGGTCCAACCATACACAACACCCCTATCGGGCGGTGAGAGGGTGGTGCTCGTTGTCCAAGCCACGAGACGACGACTTAAGGGAACAACCCTCTAATTTCCATAAAGTCGAACGCAGTGAATTCCATCTCGCGTAGTTAAGTTCCCGACTCCTCACGTTTTCCGGTCCACGAGAAGAGAGGCATATTGGGCGAGTAAGTGTGACCACCTCTCCCTCCCGTACTAGTCAAAGGACGGACACCCTCGAGAGAGAGTCGTAACACACTCAGGATTAAGGTCAAGTAACTATGGGTCATCTACGAAGTTATTAGTTCAATACTTTTAACGGTGTTACATAATGAGGTCTAATAATTGCCAGTCCGGTCTTATACAATCTCAGTGCACAGGATGCCCCACTCGCATTGGAGTTCGGGAAGGCCTTGATTTGAAGAAAAGAAGCTAAAGAGGTCAAAGAAAAATGAAAGCGAGTTTCGCAATTTTTTTTCTCTGCTATTTTTAAGCCTTCACCCGTGTGCATTTTGTTGAGGAAGAAGAAGTTGACTTGTTGACCGTTGACTTTGACTCGGTTCGGTTGACTTTGACCGGTTCAACTTTTTTGGGTCGGTTCGGCTCGATTGTGGTCCGGTTCGGGTGATTTTAGACCGGTTCTGACTATTTCGAGGCCGATTTTTCCATTTTGGGGGTCCGTTTCACCAATTGGAGGCCCTGTTCACCCTTTTACTGACCAGATTTAACCTTTTGAAGGTCCGGTTCACACATTTGCAAGCCGGGTTCGACCCAAATTCGAAGAGTTCGAAGTGGCTCGATGTTAATTCTAGATTATTATTGTAATAATTTAGTAGTTTGCTTGCATTAGATGCCAAAACCAGTCCACTTTAGTGTGTTTAATTAATTATGCATTGTGAATGTATGTTTTAATTAAATTCTCTAATTATATGTGCATAAAGTATGCCATATAGATTTTAAAATCCCACCATAGGAAGCATGCTCCATGCATTGAAAGTATGTTATAAGTGTTATAATATATTGTATGCATGTTAATTGGGTTTCATGAGAATTAATATAAGAGTTATATTAATTTATGAAATAAATATTATATGTTTTAATTATAATTAATATAAGGGTTATATTAATTAAAAATTAAACATATAATTGCTTTGCATTTATTCATGTGATGAATTTGTTATAAATGTATGTTTATTCATGTGATGAATGATGAAATAATTTATAACATAGAAATGCATGTAACCTAAGGTTAATTAATTAGTTTTAAAATGGTTTTAGAACCGAAATTAATTAGATCTAAGGTTATCTAGTTCTAATAAGATTAGAATTAGGAATCTAATAATTTATAAACTTTGATTAAAGAGGGACTCTGACTAAGGAAGGTTCTGGCTAGGTTGGGGTACTTAAGCTGACGGAAACGGAACACCCCTACCTGGGAACTGACCTGGGAGTGAATTTAATCCATAGGTTTATAAATTATCTTTCGTGAGTGGCGTTTATTAAAAGTAAATAAATTAAACTCATAGACCTAGGTTTATTAAAAGGTTAATAGACTTAGGTAATTCCAGTATAATTGTTATATTGGTAGACTTAGGTGATATTGTTTTAGCGGAATTTGGCCTAATAAAAGTTTACCCAAACTGGTTTAAAATACTTAGTGGGAGTGAAAAGGTATATATGATATATCAATTTCCTCTTACGCTCTCCACGAAGTTCACACCGTGAGATTTATGCTCGGCCTCGTGATGTCAATAGGGCATCCCCATTCGGATGGTGTTTGCATAAATCAAGAGCAAGGTGAATGGAGAAAGTATTTATAGTAAGTGAGTGAAGAAAGTGTGTCAACACATCCTACGGTCTCCTCCATTAGGTTGGACCGTGAGATTCCCATGTAACGCCTGCAGGTTGCCCGAAGTAGCACCATCCATTCGGAGGGATGTAACATGGGATTCAGAACAACTCAAACTCCAGAAATGGATAGGGTCTCTTAGGTCCATTCCCAGCTTTGTCTCTCCAGTTCGGTAGCATTGTTGGGGCCGACCTCTGAGGTCTGAAAATGGCGGGTCACACTTACAAGAATTGCTAAGTGTTAGTAAGTTCTTGACCAAAGTAGCGATAACTAGAATGTTATAGGAATAAGAGTTATTCCGGTATTAGCATTTAGTCAAGAATGTCTTGGTTTGGTGAAGGAGTGATTGATTGCCCCTCGGTAGTGGTTGCTCTGACTCACTGAAGTATCGTTGCAAAAACAATAATGAGTTTATGGGTACATTATTACTTTTGCTAAATTCTTAAATTGGATAGGTTACAAACAATTCACTAATAGAATTCATTCTTTTTCAGCATGTCGAACTCTTTTATCCGATTACTCGCCTTCAATAAACTTAGCGGCGATAACTATGGAACCTGGAAGTCAAACTTGAATACAATTCTTGTTCTTGATGATCCGAGGTTCGTCTTAACGGAGGAATGTCCTCCCCCTCCCGACTCAATCGCAAACCAAGATGGTTCGGGATGCTTATGAAAGATGGATTAGGGCTAATGAGAAGGCAGAGTCTATATCTTAGCCAACATATCGATGTGTTGTCTAAGAAACATGAGACCATGGTCACGAGAAAGGAGATCATGGGATCATTACGAGCGATGTTTGGACAACCGTCCTCATCGGTCCATTATGATGTTGTCAAATCGTTTACAACTCCCGTATGAAGGAGGAGCCTCTGTTAGGGAACATGTCCTTGACATGATGACCCACTTCAACGTGGTTTGAAGTAAATGGGCGATCATCATAGATGAGAGAAGTCGGTAACTTTTATTATGGAATCTCTTCCAGAGTTTTCTGCCATTCACACAAAATGCGGTAATGAATAAAATAGAGTATAACTTTGACTACTCTCCTCAACGAGCTATAGACTTTTGAGTCCCTCATGAAATCAAAAGGAAAAGAGAAAGAGGCAAATGTTGTCACTTGAAGAAGTTCCTTGAAGAGATCGTCCTCTGGGACCAAATCTGCAGTCCTTCTTTTCTAAAAATAAGGGTATTCGAAAAAAGAAGAAGAAGGACAAAGGGAAGGGACAGCTCCCACACACATGAAGGCCAAAGCCACGGAAAATGTTTCCACTGTGGTGCGAGGCGGACCTTTGGAAGAGGAACTGCCTCAAATACCTTGCGAGAAAAGAAAGGCGAGAAAGAAAAACAAGGTAAATATGATTTACTCGTTTTTGAAACATGTTTAGTGGAACATGATGATTCCTTTGGATATTAGATTCGGGAGCCACTAACCATGTTTGTTCTTCTTTTCAGAAACTAGTTCTGGCAGGCGACTTGGTGATGGGAGATATCTCTCGGGGTTGGAGCAGGAGAGGTTGTCTCAAATGCAAAGCGATGGGAAGCGATGAAAATTTGTTGTTTAGAGATAGATTTGTTTTATTAGAAAATGTACTTTTGGTTCACGGAATCAAAAGAAATCTTGTATCTATCTCTTGTTTGCTTGAACATATGTATAAAGTATCTTTTGATCATAATGAAGCGTTCATTTGCAAAAGAGGTGTACGAATATGTTACTGCTAAACTTGAAAACAACTTATATGTGTTAAGACCAACAGTAAAAGTCTGCTTTGAACACCGAGATGTTTAAAGCAAATGATACTCAAAATAAAAGCGAAACTTTCTCCTAGTACCTATCTTTGGCACTTGAGACTAGGTCACATTAATCTCAATAGGATTGGGAGATTGGTCAAGAGTGGTCTCCTAAGTCGATTAGAGGACAACTCTTTACCACCATGTGAGTCCCGTCTCGAAGGAAAAATGACTAAAAGACCTTTTTAAGAAAAGGTTATAGAGCCAAAGAGCCTTTGGAACTGCGTGCATTGGACCTTTGTGGTCCTATGAATGTCAAGGCACGAGGAGGATATGAATACTTCATCGGTTTTATTGATGATTATTCTAGGTATGGTTATCTTTACCTAATGCATCATTAGTCCAAACCCTTGAAAAGTTCAAGGAATATAAGGCGAAGTTGAGAATACATTAGGTAAAGCGATTAAAACACTTCGATCGGATCGAGGTGGAGAGTATATGGATTTGAGATGCCAAGACTATATGATAGAATATGGAATCGTATCCCAACTCTCAAAGACCCTGGTACACCTCGTGAGAATGGTGTATCCGAGAGGAGAAATAGAACCTGTTAGACATGGTTCGATCCATGATGAGCTACGCCACCGCCTAGTTCGTTTTGGGGATATGCGGTGAGAAGGCTGCTGCATATATTTTGAACATGGTTCCCCTCAGAGTGTTTCAAAACACCCTATGAGTTATGGAAAGGCGTAAAGGTAGTTTACGTCACTTGGGATTTGGGGATGTCCGGCACATGTGCTAGTGTCCAATCCAAAGAAAGCTGGAACATCGTTCAAAATTATGCCTATTCATAGGGTACTCCAAAGAAACGAAAGGTGGTCTGCATTTTATGATCTTCAAGAGGACAAGGTGCTTGTGTCGACAAACACCACGTTCTTGAGAGAAGACCACATGAGAGATCATCGACCTCGTAGCGAGGATTGTCTTAAGTGAAATTTCCGGGAAGCTACGGATAAATCAACAAGAGTTGTTGATAAAGTGGTCCTTCTCAAGAGTTGAGAATGCCTCGACGTAGTGGGAGGGATGTTAGACAACCCGACCATTACATGGGTTTGACAGAAACCCAAGTCGTCATACACGATGATGGCATTGAGGATCCATTGACCTATAAACGAGGCAATGAATGATATAGATAGGGACGAGTGGATTAAAGCCATGGACCTTGAAATGGAGTCAATGTACTTCAATTCGATGCGGAAACTTGTAGATCAACCGGATGGTGAAAGACCTATCGGTTGCAAGTGGATCTACAAGAGAAAACGAGATCAAGCGGTAAGGTGCAAACCTTTAAGGCTCGACTTGTGGCAAAGGGTTATACCCAAAGGGAAGGGGTGGACTATGAAGAAACCTTCTCCCTGTTGCCATGCTTAAATCCATTAGAATACTCTTGTCCATTGCCACGCTTTTATGACTATGAAATTTGGCAAATGGATGTCAAGACGACCTTTCTAAATGGCAATCTTGAAGAGAGTATCTATATGGATCAACCGTAAGGGTTCATAGTTCAGGTCAATAGCAAAAAGGTTTGCAAACTTAAACGATCCATCTATGGATTGAAACAAGCTTCTAGATCTCGGAATATAAGATTTGATCTGCGATCAAATCTTATGGCCTTGAAACGAGAATATTGACGAGCCTTGTGTTTACAAGAAGATAGTCAATACCAATCGTAGCTTTCTTAGTTCTATATGTAGACGATATCTTGCTCATTGGGAATAATGCAGAGATTCTGATTGGCGTTAAGCAATGGCTAGCGACCCAATTCCAAATGAAAGATTTGGGAGAGGCTCGATTTGTTCTTGGAATCCAAATTGTTCTAATCGCAAGAACAAAACGCTAGCATTATCACGAGGCATCTTATATTGACAAGATGTTGGTTAGATATAAGATGCGAAATTCCAAGAAGGGTTTATTACCTTTCGGGCATGGAATTCATTTGTCTAAGGAACAGTGTCCTAAGACACCTCAAGAAGTTGAGGATATGAGGCGCATTCCCTATGCATCCGTTGTCGATAGTCCGATGTATGCCATGTTATGTACTCGACCCGACATATGCTATGCGATGGGAATAGTCGTGAGATATCGATCTAATCCGAGGATATGATCACCGGATTTGCCGTTAAGAACATCCTCAAATATCTTAGGAGAACGAGGGATCAGTATGCTTGTGTATGGTGCAAAGGATTTGATCCTTGCGAGGATACAACTCGACTCAGATTTTGGATGATGTGGATTCGAGGAAATCCACATCGGGATCGATGTTCACTCTTAACGGAGGAGCTATAGTATGGAGGAGTATAAAGCAAGGTTGTATTGCCGACTCCACCATGGAGGTTTGAGTGCGTCGCGACTTGCGAAAGCGGCGAAGGAGGCAGATGGCTTAGAAAGTTCTTGACCGATTTGGAAGTTGTTCCAAATATGAATTTGCCTATCACCCTTTATTGTGATAATAGTGGTGCGATGGCAAATTCTAAAGAACCTAGAAGCCATAAGCGCGGAAAAAGCATAGAGCGCAAATACCATCTCATCGGGAGATTGTGCAACGAGGAGACGTGATCGTCACGCAGATCGCCGGAGCACAACATTGCCGATCCGTTTACAAAGCCCCTCACGGCTAAAGTGTTTGAGGACACCTAGAGAGTCTAGGACTACGGGTTGTCTGATGAGGCGCTTTTTCTTTGCTCAAACATGTTTTACCCTCACGCACGTTTTAGTCAAAGTGGGAGATTGTTGGGTTTTATGTCCTAAAACTCGTGGTTTTGTAAATCGAATGAATATTCTATATCACAATAAAGTTGTTATTGAAATTTATTCAATAAAAGTGTTATTGACTATTGTGTATTGTGTAACCTTAATCCAATAAAGAACCCTTGGCTATAGGATGAATACTTGAACTTTATGTGTGACATAAAAGTGGATCAAGTTCAAGTTATAGCGAAACAGTCTATAGTATAAGGATAGGGTTGGGGACCTTATTCAGGGACACTATGGGCGCGCCCACTTTGTAGAGAAACAAACGATGTGATCCTTAATCGTTCATGTGGAGACATGTGAGTGGGGCGCCTATGCAATGAGTTTGCATAAGATCGATCATGCAATAGTCACTTAGACTTTATAACTCCGTTCTTCGTCTTAATCGACTATATTCATCCGATGACCTAGGTAACTCGATCTTAATCCCGAGCGTTCTATGGACTCCTGTTTATTCGAATTATCCTTAGATTTACATGGGTGAGAGTGGCTCGAGACCGCCACTCAATAAGCTGCCATTTCAAGGATAAAACCGGTAGATATAGTGGGAACATAGTTCGGCAAGATGGAATTCATTCCTACCCGCTTTAGGGATTAGTAGAAAGGTTGTTCCCTTAAGTCTCGACTCGGGTCTTGAACAATGGGCCCATCCTCTCATTGGCTCGAGAGGATTTGGTTTCTTTGGTTGGACCACAAACCAATTGTTCATTAGAGGATCGAGTGGAACTTAAGGAACAAGAGGTAATTACTGAGGGGTAAAACGGTAATTTTGACCCACCGTGTAATTACGAATGACTGTGAAAGGATCGACTTACTAATCATGGTTATATCGAGTGGACATAAATATATCTCTGAGTGAGGAGAGTGCGTGCACCGGGCTTTAGTGGAATGTCACGGTGGTTAACGAATGTTGATTAGCTAGGCTAAAGAGTTTGGCTAGTTAATCTCGTATCGTTGAAGCTCATGATCTCGTAGGTCCATTAGGTCCTCCTTACTAGCTCGGACTTAGCCTTATTACTTTTTGAGAGAAAAGAATTTGAATTGTTCAAATTCAAGTTTGGGAGAAAGCGTTATTTATATGTGATATATTTAACGAATCATAGCTTAATTATGAATTAAACTATGATTAATAAGAGGTGGATATATTTAAATATGATTTAAATATCGGGATCGGTTTATAGCATGAATAAGGATTCATGTTCAAAAATCGATCGAGATCGGGCAATTTATTTAATTTAATATTTGATATTAAATTAAATTAAAAATTAATTAATTAAATTAATTTTGAATTATTTAATTAATTATATTAATTTTAATTAAAAATCAATTTAATATTGATTTTTGAATTAAAATTAAATGTAAAATGAGGGATTTTCATGATTTTCATGAAAAACAAGTTGCCAACTTGCCCAATCTTACTCATCTTCAAAATTCACCAAAATTGGCCACTCCATCTCAAAACATCCTCATCACCCTTGAGTTGTCACTCCATTGAAGCTTTTTGAAGCTTTATTTAATGGTGATTTGAGGTGTTTTGTGTGAATTTAGCGAAATTAAAAATTCACGTTTTGTGACCTTTAAGGACTTTTCTACCAAAATCTCTCAACCTAGGATCCCACAATCCGTTCTAAGGCTGAGGATAGTAGGGAAGACTCTAACGATTTGTCCACAAAGTGTTCGTGTTGAAAATCCATCCTCCGGTGAATGCAATTTGATCTTCAAAGTTGAGTTTTCTATTCCTCTGTTTTTCCACTTTGAGCATGCATTTTATTTTACAAAATTGATCAACTTAGAGTGTTCAAGATCCAAAATTGCTTCCGCTTTCTTAATCTAGACTCTTTCATTCTTGACTATATTAATCCCTTGATTAGGTAATTTTGTGTGTTAATGTTTACAAAGTACTTTTGAAGTACCTTAAAGCCATTGAAATACTTTTCATTGTTGAATTTTGTCATTTTGGCCATGTTTACAGGAGTTTTTGGGAAGATGGATGTTAGGAAGTGATGAAGGTCGGCTTCGAGCGACTGTAGTTATGCAATTGCTGAAGGATAAAGATTGTTGGAGCAAAAATTCTGGTACCAGTTCTCATTAATTTACCTGGACGAAAACCACCACATCAGCCGCTGAGAACCAATGGGCAGCCGCCAGACTGTTTTTCCTTATCTATTCAGCCCTCATTCCCATACGGGTGTGATATAAATACTTTCTTTAGCTGTTTTTGGCAAGAGGAGAGTGGGCAATAAGAAAAAAGAAGAAACTCGATTGGGAGCGGAGACAACAAGAGAAAATCAAGAGGAGCCAATTTTGGAAGCATTCCCTTTCTGAAAAGAGGCTGGAGTGGACCAAAGAAAGCCTTGGAACTTCACTCATGTGTTCATTCTTTTGTTTCCTTGCTCTTTACTCTTCTACATTGTAATGAAGACCATTTTAAGCATGTTTAACACTAGGGTTACTGCTTTATTGTTGTCTTTTCTTATCACCATGAACTAATCACCCTTGGGGTGAGGATTAGGAGACTTTATGTTGATGCAACTCTAATGACAGAGTAATTTGCTCCAATCCTACTGTTATGCCTTGTGAATTTACTGTTTAGCTAGAATTTTGTTGGCCATCTCATTTTAGCATTGTTTATTCCAACATGGGATAGGGAAGAATAAACCGATTTGAAGGCATGACACTAGTTTTGATTAAGAGATTTAATTCTCTCACGTTATTGAGGAGTCTAGGGATAGTCACTCATGATTAAGGGTGTTTAATGGGAATTGAATGTGTAACTCGCAAGGAATTATGGGAAGATTCCGTGAATTAAATTGTTTTGAGGTCTGGTGACGTTTTGAGCTCTAGCATTAAGATTGTTGAACCATAATTTCATCCCTAATCCTATCCCCCTTTTACTGTTTTGGGTAAACTTGTTACTTTTAATTTCTAATTTCAATATTCATCTCATTTATGTTGGTTACCCTTTACTCATTAAATTAAACTCAACCTTTTGTAATTTCTACACCTAATCCCTGAGGAGACGATTAAATTTACTTATCACTTGCTGCTTAGATTGTGTATACTTGCACAGTTTATGAGTGTTTTCTTGATAATTTCATACCCCCCTTTTAAGCAAACAGGTACATTAGTTGACGATTAACGAAATACCTCCTACCTGGGAACTTACCCGGAACATGAGTTGAATTAGCCATAGTCTTGTGTTATATCTAGGTAATGAAAATATTTATTCACCTAAACATAAGGTTAAAAGACCTAGTTATAATAGTTATAATAGACATAGACTTAGATAGATTCATCTAGCCAAAATCCGACTAAATTAAACCTATGCCCTAACCTTAGGAGCTTCAGTGGTAGAAAACAAGGTGTTCGCATCGAGCTTACTCTCACGTCGTCAAGAGTTCACACCGTGAGTTCCATGCTTGGCTACGTGGCGTGAATAGGGTGTCCCCCTATTCATTAACTATGGTAACACTCCACTAAAATCCTGTAGTTGCACTCCCGTCACTGTAAGACTAGTTGTGTCCAATGATATAGCCAATTCCCGTGAGTCGACCCTTCAAAGGTTGTTCGTAGAGACTGCTGGGTCAAATTATCGTTTTACCCCTATGTCTACTTGTTGCCCCTTAAGTCGCCACTACTCCTCTAATGAACAACAACGTTGTAATGGTCCAACCATACACAACACCCCTATCGGGCCAGTGAGAGGGTGGCTGCTCGTTGTCCAAGCCCTGGAGACAGCACTTAAGGGAACAACCCCTCTAATTTCCATAAAGTCGGGAACGAGTGAATTCCATCTCGCGTAGTTAAGTTCCCAGCTCCTCACGTTTTCCGGTCCCTGAGAAGAGAGGCATATTGGGCGAGTAAGTGTGACCACCCTCACCCGTACTAGTCAAAGGACAGACACCCTCAGAGAGGAGTCGTAACACACTCAGGATTAAGGTCAAGTAACTATGGGTCATCTACGAAGTTATTAGTCCAATACTTTTAACGGTGTTACATAATGAGGTCTAATAATTCCCAGTCCGGTCTTATACAATCTCAGTGCACAGGATGCCCCCACTCGCATGTCAACAACATGAACGACTCAAATCACCTAGTTTGTATCTAATTCAAAGACGCATCCAATGCGTATCCAGGATTAGGTCTCCAACCCTAGGTCATTTACTCGAACGTGATCCTCCTTATGTGTCCATTACACACCGTTCAAGTTCTAGTTCTCTCGTAATTCATTGAGCCTGGAGCAAAGTTTATTAGGCAAAGTATGTAAAATTGTGAGACACAAAGTGACGAAAGAAATAACTTTTATTTATTTCAAATGGTAATATTACAAACAAAACGAGATTAGGACATATTGATAACTCACCATAAGTGAGTTATTTTACTAGAATTTTAGTGTTTATTCCACTTGAATTGCATTTAATTTAGTGATCCTCATGTTATTTTATCCCTAAATTATGTGTGTTAGCTCTAAAATCTTGATTACGCATTAGGTTAAAAAAGAATTAATTTTGATGTTTTTGTGCTTTAATTTATGAAATTTAGGAAAATAAGCTAACGGTTGATTAAAGACCGAAATTTGAGTTTTTTCTCAATTTCAAAAATCCTCGCGTATTTAGTTTCTTTTATAATTGATTTTATAAATTTATTTGGAATTTTTCTGTGTGCAGGAGATGTTTAAAAATTACAAGAGTCTTTAAGGGCATTTTAGACATTTTACCCCAAGGGTAAGATGGTCTTTTTACCCTTAAGGGTATTTTTGTAATGTATGGAATTAGGGCAACACCATCTTGTATAAGGAGGCTAGGGTTTACAGGTGAAAGAGGGGAGTTGGAGTTGTGACAAGAGGAAGAGATCGAGAGGGAGAAAAAGAACTCGTGAGATTGCTGAAGCAAAGGGCCTGCGTTGGAAGGAAAAAATCTACATCCCTTTGTTGAAGCAAAGTGTAGTTGTGCTTGGCAGTAGGCTGCTGTTTGCTGAAGCAATTGGGTGAGAGAAAAAGAAATCACGAGAGGGAGGCATTGCTGAAGCAAACGGTGGAGTAGAGGGTTGGCTATCTGCTGGAATCAACCTACCTTTGCTGAAGCAAAGCCGAGAGTAGAGGTTTGTCCACTGCTGTGATTTGCCAATCTTTGCTGAAGCAAAATCGAGAGCATGTGCAGTTCAATTTTCACAGACTTCGTTTACGAAGTTTGCGATTTTCGGCTATCCAAGCGTTCGATTTTGCTACAATTTTGTCAGCCTATTAAGGACTCATAGAGCTCCCTTTTGAACGGTTGGATCGTCGTTTGGAGCTTTTTGGTATCAGATATCGCTGTCACATTGGACGTCCACTGCAGTTCGGTTTTTCACAGACGACAGTCACAAAGTTGTCAATTGCTGGAGTTTCAACCGTTGGATTTTGATGTAATTTTGTCAGCGTGTTGGGGACTCATAGACCATAGTATTCATCGGTGGGATCATCATTTAGAGCTCTGATTCATCAGATATTGATATCGGACAGAAGCTACAGAAAACCTGCTGCTATTGGCTGCTGCCTTCTGTGGGATCTTGGCGTTTTGCTGAAGCAAAACACATGTCAATTGCCTCCTGTAAACTTCTCCTATTCCCTAATTATTTTAGCTTGTTGTTACTCTAATTTTGAGCGTTTATTGTGCTCTTTTTACTCACTGTTTTAGGCTAAATTCATGACTGTTTTGGGCTAAATTTGTGATTAATTTGGGTTGTTTTGTGACATTCTTACAGCACATATTTGAATTTATTAAACAACACAAGCATGCATAAATTAGAGATGTGTGTGTTGAGTTACATGAACTAAATTTTCTTAAGCAAGGGTTAGGTTGTTTTAATGTAATTTTGGATTAAATTTATGTTTGATGCCATTAATTGAATTTATGAAATTTTATTGAATTTAACGTTGCATGAGAATTAAAATTGGCCTTTTTAACTTCTCTATAATTCATAAACTTGGGAAAGCTAATGAATTAGAAAACTAAAATTTCATTCTAGGATTATTGAGTTGAATTAGAAAACTAAAATTTCATTCTAGGATTATTGAGTTGATTAGGGATAATTAACCCACCTAGAACCTAAAATCATGGGCATAATTTAGATCACAATTGGGAAATTGTAGGTTTTAAAACTTAGTGATTTTGGAAAGAATCATTTGAATGCATGTGTAGGTAAATTCAAGGCATCACTCAAAATTTATTCCAATTGAACATTGGAACTCTAACCTAACCCGAGCTTATTTTCCATTACAAATCTCATCTCTTGTATCTGTCTTCTTATTCGCATTCTTCTCTCCCCGCATTTAAATTAAATTATTTTTCTTTTGTCTTATCTTATCTTTCTTACTTATCAATTTATTTATTTACAACAATAATTTGCACACTCATGCATTGCACTAAAATAAGGAAAATTTGCTAGGACACTCATTCATTTAGGTTTAGCTAGTCCTCGTGGGATCGATACTTTAACTTATCACTTGCTGCTCTCGACCGTGTATACTTGCACGTCGTGATGTGTCGGAGTCTTATTCTAATTTACATTAGTTTAGGGCACTCGATATTTTCGCATCAAGTTTTTGGCGCCGTTGCCGGGGACTAGTTTAGATTCTTATTTTGTTTGAGTGGATTTTAGCATTTTATTCTTGTTTTTCTTGTTGGGTGTGTCTTGTTATCTTTGTTTCGTATTTTTATATTTGTTGAATATTGGTTATTCTTTCTGGTTGTGTTGGTGCATATTGTGTTTGTTGAGCCTGTTATAATTGATTTATTATTTTATTACGGCTTATGATAACCTTGGGTGGTGGTCTTACATGCCCAATGAGCAACCACAATATAGTTCTTTTCCTATGATCATCCCTTTGCCAATTTAGAGTCTTCTAGTGAGGGGTATGGATCTTATGGCTACCAAATTCCTAATTACTATCATAGTAACCCTATGACTTATGGGGATCACATGTATGATAATAATCAGAGCAATTGGGCCTATGAAACATATCCTAGGGGTTTTGAGCCATATACTTCCCAAATCCAAGAACCCCAGGTAGAAGATGAATCTTCCCTTAAAACGTTGTTATTAGAATATAAGAGAACATCAGATGAGAGGAATAGGCAAATAGGAGATTCAATTCAATGCCTAACAGATACACTTGTCTCCCTTAGAGAACAAATGTATTTAGACTCATCTGAGGTTGAACATCCTAGGGAAGAGAGTGAAGGAGGACCCACACCCATAGATAGTTCGGTAAGTCACTTGATCACTGACCCGCTGATAGACCTTCATGATCCTAGTCCTTCAAATTTTTCTGAGTATGGGCAATTAGAGGATTGTGCTTTAGATGTAAAAGAACTAGAACCTTGTAGTACACACCAGGATGGAGTCAATGAGAGCGTGGAAGAAGTCGAGCCTGTTGAGTTAGGCCAGGAGGTACAGTTTGAAGCTTTTGAGTCTATGTTAGTTATATCTTCTGATTTTTCTTTTATTGGTAAGTGTTTTTCTTTCTATGGTCTTGAGTTAGTGTATTTTTGTGAGTCTGTTTATTTTCCTGTTTTTTCTTCTTTTCTATTATCAAATAAAAAACTAAAAAATATTTATTTTGTTGTTTTTCCTTTTCTTTTATTATATAAAAATAAAAAATATATCTCAAATCTGGCTCTCATGAGAAGCTAGTATTCTTGCTAGCATTAATTTGTTTTGTAGATCAAGAAAGGAGGCCCAAGAAGTGGGAGAATTTTTACGTGCCTTGACGAGCCCACGTATACTATGTCAAGCTAATGACGTTAAATAAGCGCTTCTTGGGAGGCAACCCAAAGTTTATTTCGTTTGTTTCGTCTTTAATTTTTTTTTTTTTTGTTTCGTTTTTAGTTGTTTTTGTTTTTAAATAAATAACCCTTGCCTATTTTGCAGCTCCCCTTAGGGTTTGATGATTGATATGTGCTTTAGTGGAGGTCTCATCGATTCGAGTGATGATTGTTCTCCCTTCCATCTTTGTTAATTGTCCTTAAGCATGCTTAAGTGAGCATTTTTACTTTCGGGCAATGTATGCCTTAACCATGAGGAGACATGTGTTGTTCTCAATCGATTTTGGGCTTGATTGAAAATTTTACATTGATGAGGACGTGTGTTTGTTAGCGTTTATAGGGTGTTGCATGTCTTTGTGTTTATAAAGTTATTTACTTGCTTTAGGACTTTAAAATGATCTAATTTGACTCTGGATTCCATGTTTAGTTGTTGGTTTTCATGGTCTATGATATGCATGATGTAGGTAGTTGATTCATTATGTTTATGCAAGTAAAAATAGGAAAGATGGTTGTTGTCCCTTGTTTAAAAATTAAGTTTCTGCATGTTTTTAATGGTAAAAACTTGGTTGTTTTTGGTAGAAACTTGTTACATATCTCATTGAAAATACAAAGTTAAGGTCAAATCTTAGGGTTAATAAAAATAAGAGTTGTTGCTTGTGTTTGAGGCAAGAGTATTCTATCTTGTTTGGTGTTTCTCAAGGTCAAGCTTGTCATTAAGGTTTTTTTTAGTACACTTATTGTTAGTGTGTTAATCAAACTAGTTAGGATTCAACTCCTAGGCCAAAAAGTTCGAAAGCTAGAAGCCATGACAAGTTAGGTAAGTCATACATCGTTTAGAATGTTCCAAAATGAGTAAACTCCAAATTTGTGATCATTTCAATTTTGGGGGAGTTACCCGACCTCCCTAACTCAATGAGGACATTGAGTATTCTAAGTTTGGGGGGAAAGGTAAATTCTTCGTGTTTATTTTTAAGAAAAAAAATGAAAAAAAGAGAAAGAAAGAAAAAGTGTGCAAACCTTTCATTTCCTTAAAACCCCATTGGGCTAAAAAACAATGTGTTACTTCTTTTGTTATTTAGAGTCAGTTTAGGCAACTTGGTACTCGATGTCAGGGCGTCTGGGCACTAACCATGTCGGCCTCTTGGAGTGAAGGTATCAAGCGAGAAGCCTGTACCCATTGCTTACATGAGCTGCGTTAACCACGTGTGCCATTCTAAGAACTACGGGAGAGCCTCATTGCTTAGGTGTGCTACGCTAACCACGTGTGCCATTCTAAGAACTACAGGAGAGTCAAGAAGATAAAAAAATGGTAAAAAGAAAAAAAAGAAAAAAATAATAAAAAAACATAGCCCTAAGTAGTGAGTTTTATGGAAGTGGAGGAGAATAATGTAAATATCTATTTCTACAAAAAATAAAATAAAATAAAAGGAATGATCATAAAATTGTAGTCATGCGAGTTTTGGAGTGTGACTTATCTTTAACTATGAGTTGCTTGATTTTAATGATTAGGATTCTAGTGGTTGAGCTTGAGGGTAGGTGCCGAATCCTAGTTGGTTTGCTCTTGGATATTGATGCATAAGTGTAGTTAGGAAACCCCAGGTGGGCCACTTAGAGATCATTGATTGAATGGTGGCTTGTAGCTTAGAGCATAAGTTCCCAATCCTTGTTTAGTTAACCCAAATGATTTCAGTTTTTAAAGGACTTTAATGTGTTTAGGGTATAGAACTCATTGAGGACAATGAGTAGTTCAAGTTTGGGGGTTTGATAACTCACCATAAGGGAGTTATTTTACTAGAATTTTAGTGTTTAATCCACTTCATTTGCATTTAATTTAGTGATCCTCATGTTATTTTATCCCTAAATTATGTGTGTTAGCTCTAAAATCTTGAATTTAAGCATTAGGTTAAAAAAGAATTAATTTTGATGTTTTTGTGCTTTAATTTATGAAATTTAGGAAAATAAGCTAACGGTTGATTAAAGACCGAAATTTGAGATTTTTCTTAACTTCAAAAATCCTCGCGTATTTAGTTTCTTTTATAATTGATTTTATAAATTTATTTGGGATTTTTCTGTGTGCAGGAGATGTTTAAAAATTACAAGAGTCTTTAAGGGCATTTTAGACATTTTACCCCAAGGGTAAGATGGTCTTTTTACCCTTAAGGGTATTTTTGTAATGTATGGAATTAGGGCAACACCATCTTGTATAAGAAGGCTAGGGTTTACAGGTGAAAGAGGGGAGTTGGAGTTGTGACAAGAGGAAGAGATCGAGAGGGAGAAAAAGAACTCGTGAGATTGCTGAAGCAAAGGGCCTGCGTTGGAAGGAAAAAATCTACATCCCTTTATTGAAGCAAATGTTGCTGCACACATCCTAGAAGGAGCCCTTTTGCTGAAGCAAAGTGTAGCTGTGCTTGACAGTAGGCTGCTGTTTGCTGAAACAATTAGGTGAGAGAAGAAGAAATCACGAGAGGGAGGCATTGCTGAAGCAATCCGTGGAGTAGAGGGTTGGCCATCTGCTGGAATCAACCTACCTTTGCTGAAGCAAAGCCGAGAGTAGAGGTTTGTCCACTGCTGTGATTTGCCAATCTTTGCTGAGCAAAATCGAGAGCATGTGCAGTTCGATTTTCACAGACTTCGTTTACGAAGTTTGCGATTTTCGGCTATCCAACCGTTGGATTTTGCTACAATTTTGACAGCCTATTAAGGATAGAGCTCCCTTTTGAACGGTTGGATCGTCGTTTGGAGCTTTTTGGTGTCGATATCATTTGTCACATTGGACGTCCACTGCAGTTCAGTTTTTCACAGACGACAGTCACAAAGTTGTCAATTGATGGAGTTTGAACCGTTGGATTTTGATGAAATTTTGTCAGCGTGTTGGGGACTCATAGACCATAGTATTCAACGGTTGGATCATCATTTAGAGCTTCGATTCATCGGATATTGATATCGGACAGAAGCTATAGAAAACTCTGCTTTGCTATTGGGCTTTTTTGCGCTTACATGGGGATCTTGGCGTTTTGCTGAAGCAAAACACATGTCAATTGCCTCTTCTAAACTTCTCCTATTCCCTAATTATTTTGCCTTGTTGTTACTCTAATTTTGAGCGTTTATTGTGCTCTTTTGACTCACTGTTTTATGCTAAATTCATGACTGTTTTGGGGCTGAATTTGTGATTAATTTGGGTTGTTTTGCGACATTGTTACAACACATATTTGAATTTATTAAACAACACAAGCATGCATAAATTAGAGATATGTGAGTTGATTTACATGAACTAAATTTTCTTAAGCAAGAGTTAGGTTGTTTTAATGTAATTTTGGATTATATTTATGTTTGATGCCATTGATTGAATTTATGAAATTTTATTGAATTTAACGTTGCATGAGAATTAAAATTGGCCTTTTTAACTTCTCTATAATTCATAAACTCGGGAAATCTAATGAATTAGAAAACTAAAATTTCATTCTAGGATTATTGAGTTGAATTAGAAAACTAAAATTTCATTCTAGGATTAGTGAGTTGATTAGGGATAATTAACCCACCTAGAACCTAAAATCATGGGCATAATTTAGATCACAATTGGGAAATTGTAGGTTTTAAAACTTAGTGATTTTGGAAAGAATCATTTGAATGCTTGTGTAGGTAAATTCAAGGCACCACTCAAAATTTATTCCAATTGAACATTAGAACTCTAACCTAACCCGAGCTTATTTTCCATTACAAATCTCATCTCTTGTATCTGTCTTCTTATTTGTATTCTTCTCTCCCCGCATTTAAATTCAGTTATTTTCTTTTGTCTTATCTTATCTTTCTTACTTATAAATTTATTTATTTACAACAATAATTTGCACACTCATGCATTGCACTAAAATAAGGAAAATTTGCTAGGACACTCATTCATTTAGGTTTAGCTAGTCCTCGTGGGATCGATACTTTAACTTATCACTTGCTGCTCTCGATCGTGTATACTTGCACGTCGTAGAAGTGTCGGAGTCTTATTTTAATTTACATTAGTTTAGGGCACTCGATATTTTCGCATCACATATATCCCAACAAAAATTACTAAGCGACCTTTTACTGGAAAAGGTTATAGAGCCAAAGAACCCTTAGAACTTATACATTCAAATCTATGTGGTCCGGTGAATGTTAAAGGTCGAGGAGGGTACGAATATTTCATCTCATTCATAGATGATTGTTTGAGGTATGGTTATCTATACCTAATGCATCATAAGTCTGAAGCAATTGAAAAGTTCAAAGAGTCTAAGGTTGAAGTAGAGAATGCATTAGGGAAAACCATTAAGACACTTCGATCCGATCGAGGTGGAGGGTATATGGATTTGAGATTCCAGGACTATTTGACAGAACATGGAATCCAATCTCAGCTCTCAGCACCTAATACACCTCAGCAGAATGGTGTATCTGAAAGGAGAAAATAGAACCTTGTTAAACATGGTTCGATCTATGATGAGTTATGCTCAATTTCCTTCCTCGTTTTGGGGTTACGCAGTAGAAATTGCAGTTCAAATCTTGAACATTGTTCCATCAAAGAGTCTTTCAGAAACACCTTTTAAAATGTGGAAGGGGCGAAACCTAGTTTACAACACTTCAGGATTTTGGGTTGTCCGACACACGTGCTGGTGACAAACCCAAAGAAACTGAAACCTCGTTCAAAAGAATTCTAATTTGTTTGCTACCCCAAAGAAACGAGAGGTGATATTTTCTACGACCCACAAGGAAAAAAGATGATTGTATCGACAAACGCCACTTTCTTCGAGGAAGATCACATTGATGGAGATCGAATCTCCTTGAGCAGCGGAAACGTGATTTGAAATTGATTTTGCTAGTTTGTTTTTGGTTGAAAACAAAACCAATACATTGGGAAAAACACAGAGAATAAACATACATTTCTAATCTAATTAGGCACAAATATTTAATATGCAAACATGTTGTAAATTAAACTGAAAGGAATGTAACAATTACATTTGTAGATATGAACTTCCAGCAGCAACTCCTTGCTCCAGTTAGAATCTACAGCAACTCAGCAACACAGAGAAAATCCTCTATTCATTCTTCACCACAGGGACAACACCACGCAGTAAACCTCTTTCCCCTCAGTTCTACTTACATCTGAATGGATCGAATCCCGCTGCGTAAGCGATTGTTAATCGCGTGTTCTTATTTTGTCTCACAAATTTAAATGAAGAACAAAAACAACTATGATTAAGCATGCTATATGACATAGGACAGCAAAAGATTACCTTGGAAGATCTTTTTCTTCACGTGTTCCTTCTCCCACGATCACGATCTCAGCAACTCGAACCTGAATGTATGAAGATCACACACCTAGATCTTTTCTGTTGTTCTATAGGCGAGGGAGGAATGTGGGTTCCTTTAGGATAAGCTGTAGGGGTTGTGAGAGAGGTTGTGTTTGTGGAAGTTTTCCAACAACACAAATACTTGATAATCTACGGGTTTCCAAGATTTTTGCTTAGCCACAAAGTTGCATCTCATGCAACTATTTATAGGGAAATAGGATGGAAATTACCATCCTATCCCTCCTTCAATCAGTCATTAGTATATAGTTTACATATGAATCTAATTCACATGAAAACCATATATTATATCAATTATATCACATATAACTGATATAACACCTCATATATGAAATTGAACACTTTCATTTTATTCCTACCTCCATACCCTGAATATTACCCTGTTCATCCAACAGAGGGACTTAATGGACCTACAGTTCATGAGCTCCAATGATGTGAGATTAACTGATCAAACTCTTTGATCCAGTTAATCGATATTCATTAACTACAAGTCAGTCAACAATAGACTTGTAGATGCACTCTCCTCACTGTAGATTATATTATGTCCATTGATATAATCATTACCCATGGGTCGACCATTCACAGGTTCTTCGTAATCACGGCTGGGTCAAATTATCGTTTTACCCGTGTGATTACCAATTTGTTCCTTAAGCACCATTGGTCCTCTAATGAACAACAAGTCTAAGGTCCTAACATAGACTTATACCCTCATTGAGGGCGGAACCCCATTGTTCAAGACTTGGAGTCAGTTATTAAGGGAACAACCTATCTAATTCCTTAGGGTAGGAATGAGCGAATTCCATCTTGCGGAGTTAAGTCTCCAGCTACCTACGAGGTTCTGTCCCTAAGAGGGTAGGCTTATTGAGGCGTCTACAGGCAACTCTCACCCATACTAGTCTAAGGACAAACCCCTATATGCAAGAGTTCTTAACTTGCTCACGATTCAGATCGAGTCACTAATGACCATCTATAAGTTATCAGTCATATCCTGTTAACAGCGTTATACTAGTTAGATTAATAATTTGCAGTCCGGTCTTGTATGAACTTTTCATACATGATGCCCCCACTCGCATGTCAACCACATGAATGAGTTGGATTACACCATTTGTACTAATTACAAAGTGGGTTGCATCCATGGTGTTACCAGAATAAGGTTTCAAACCTTGTTCTTATACCATAGACCAGTTAGGTTATACTCTTGAATATAATCCAAATAGTGTCTACTACATTGATGTTCAAGATACATTATAACCTTGGAGCTTAGATTATTAGATTGATAAAGCAAGAATATAATTTTCATCAAAACAAACAACTCTTTTATTTATTTGATCAAAATGACATAAGTTTAGTGCAGAAATCCCAACAATCTCCCATTTGACTAAAGCTTGTGGAGTATTAAAAACATTACAATAATGTAAATACAATAAACTAGGGCATTTAAACCCTTTGTACAATGTACTCCCACTTGCCCTAGTGAGGGAAGACTTGTAAACCTAGACCTTCTAGGTTACTCTCAAATACTTTAGCCGTGAGAGCCTTTGTAAAAAGATCAGCAACGTTGTGCTCTGAGGCTATGTTCGTGACAATCACGTCTCCTCGATGCACGATCTCCTGGATGAGATGATATTTCCGCTCAATGTACTTTCCCTTCTTGTGACTTCGAGGTTCCCTTGAATTTTTCACGACACCACTGCTATCGCAATACAACGTGATGGGCAAAATCATATTTTGAACAACTTACAAATTTAACATGAATTTCCTTAACCAAACGACCTTTTTAGCTGCTACATATTCGACCTCCATGGTGGAATCAGCAATGCATCCTTCCTTGACGCTTTGTCATACTCCAACCTCCGTTAAGAGTATATACTGACCCATATGTAGATTTCTGAGAATCTTTAACAGTCTTAAAGTCAGAATTCGTGTATCCTGTAAGGATCAAATCCTTAGCCCCATACACAAGCATGTAGTTCCTTGTTCTCCGTAGATACTTAAGGATTGTTTTAATCGTTGTGCAGTGTTCAGGTCCTGGATTGGATTGATACATACTTACAATTCCAACCTGGCCTAGTACACAATAAGGCGTACATGAAGCTCCTAACAACTGATGCATATGGAATCCGTCTCATATCCTCAACTCCTTGAGATGTCTTAGGACATTGTTCCTTAGAAAAATGAACTCCATATCTGAAAGGCAATAAGCCCTTTTTGGAGTCTTGCATCTTAAACCTTGACAACACTTTGTCTATGTAAGATGTTTGAGACAAGGCTAGTGTTTTATTCTTGGGGTTCCGGACAATCTGGATCCCAAGAACAAACTGTGCGTTATCCAAATCTTTCATTTGGAATTGTGTATCTAGACAATTCTTAATGTTAGTAAGATATCCTACATCATTCCCAATGAGTAGGATATCATCCACATATAGAACTAGGAATGCGACAGAACTATTGATGAATTTCTTGTAGACAAAAGGTTCATCATCATTCTGGTTAAAATCAAAAGATTTGATTGCCTCATCAAATATTAGATTCCAGGAGCTAGAAGCTTGTTTCAGTCCATAGATGGACCTTTTAAGCATGCAATCTTTTTGCTCTTGTCCTAGTTCAATGAACCCTTTGGGTTTGTCGATGTAGATGTTCTCGTCAAGATTGCCATTCAAAAAGGATGTCTTGATATCCATTTACCATACCTCATAGTCATAATATGCGGCAATGGCAAGTAGGATACGGATAGACTTTACCATAGCAACAAGTGAAAAGGTTTCCTCATAGTTAACCCCTTCAACCCGGGTATAACCCTTTGCTACTAGTCTAGTTTTAAAGGTTTGCACCTTCCCATCTACACCACGTTTTCTCTTGTAGATCCACTTACAACCTATAGGTTTTACCCCATCACGTTTATGTACAAGATCCCAAACAGAATTGAAGTGCATAGACTCTATTTCTTGGTCCATGGCTATGACCCATTTGTCTTTGAACCATCGCTTGATTATAAGTCGATGGATCCTCACAGTCGTCATCTGGTATAACAACTTGGGTTTGAAACAAACCCATGTAACGGTCAGGTTGCGTTATAGCCCTCCCACTAAGTCGAGGCATACTCAACTCTTGAGATGGACTCTCTTGACTAGACAATCTAGTATCAACAACTTTTGTTGACGTACTAGTTTTATTAACAACCTTTGCTATTGTTCCGTCCAACTCAC
Organism: Trichosanthes cucumerina; assembly: GCA_036507285.1. Classification (NCBI taxonomy): domain Eukaryota; kingdom Viridiplantae; phylum Streptophyta; class Magnoliopsida; order Cucurbitales; family Cucurbitaceae; genus Trichosanthes; species Trichosanthes cucumerina. The sequence goes on along the minus strand of CM071837.1, from coordinate 45,813,785 downwards.
TCAAAACAATTTTACTTCTTGGTTTGTGGTCTCTTATATGGTCCTCCTCTAAGAAAGTGGCATTTGTCCACACAAAAACCTTATCTTCCTTAGGATCATAGAATAACCCACCTCTTGTTTCTTTTGGCTAGCCTACGAATAGGCACAATTTTGAACGTGAATCAAACTTCTTTGGATTTGTCACAAGCACATGTTCTGGACAGCCCAAAAATCTGAAATGACATAAACTACGTTTACTTCCTTTCTAGAGGTCAAAAGGTATTTTAGAAACACATTTTGAAGGTACATTGTTCAAAATGTATACTGCAATCTCTACTGCGTAACGCCAAAAGGAACTAGGGAGATGAGCATAACTCATCATTGATCGAACCATATCGAAAAAAGGTTCAATTTCATCTTTCCGATACACTGTTTTGTTGTGGTGTATCGGGAGCTGAGAGTTGGGATGTGATTCCATGTTCTATCATATAGTTTTGGAATTTTAAATCCATGTACTCTCCACCTCGATCTGATCAAAACGTTTTACTTGTTTTACCTAATTGATTTTCAATTTCAGTCTTGAATTCCTTGAACATTTCAAGTGCTTCAGACTTATGTTGTATTAGGTATGCTCATATCTAAATAATCATCTATAAAAAAGATGAAATATTCATAACCTCCTCTTGCTTTAACACTCATCGGACCACAAAGGTCTGAATGTATAAGCTCAAAAAGTTCTTTGGCTCTATAACCTTTTCCACTAAAAGGTCTTTTACTCATTTTGCCTTCTAGTCAGGATTCACATACAGGTAAAACATTTTCTTCTAACTCATTTAGAAGTTCATTCATTACCAGTCTCTAAATCCTATTGACATTAATGTGACACAATCTAAGATGCCAAAGATGACGATTTTCTTTAGGAAAAAATTTTCGTTTCTTAGTTTGTGTGTTTGCAGCTTTAAATAATTCAGTGATCAAACCAATTTTGACTGAATTAGACCTTAAAACATACAACAAATTTTCTAATGAAGTTGACCATATTTCCACACCCTTCTTCAAAATAAACACTCTATTCATAGAGAAAGAAACATAAATACATTGTTCTATAAGCCAGGAAATTGAAATAAGGTTTCTAGTAAACTGTGGTATCACTAATATGTTGTCTAACAACATATATTTCTTCTGAAAAAAAACTTCATCGTGCCTATTGCTACAGCTGAGACGACTTCTCTATTGCCAGGAATCAATTCCCTGAAAAAGAAAAGCAAACATGATTAGTGGCGCCTGAATAAAGTATCCAAACAGTTTTATCATTATCCACTAAACAAGCTTCTAAGCAAAGTAAATCATATTTACCTTCCTTCTTCTTTCTGCAATGTACTTTGGACTGTTCTGTTTCCAATGTTCGTCTTCGTTGCAGTGGAAACATTTTCCTTTGTCTGTAACTTCTCTTACTTTCTTGTCGTTATGGGCGGCAACTTTGTCAGCTCGTTTCTCTTTACCTACCGTCTTCATGTTCTTCTTCTTCCGTTTAAGATTAGAAGAAGATGAAGCAACTGATTTTGATCCAGAGGTCGAACCTCTATGATAACCCTTACTGGCAACATTTGCCTCACCTATCGATCCTTGAATTTTCATCAGAGATTGAAAGGTCTGGAGTTCATTCAGAAGGGAGGTGAGATTAAAAGTAAGATTGTTCAAAACAACATTACTTCTAAACTATAGGAAACTATCTGGAAGGGTTTCCAGAATGAAGCTGACCTGGCTCGATTCATGATGGAAGCACCATTTGACTCCGCGATGTTAAAGTGTACCATCATATCCAGGACATGATCTCGAACAGATGAACCCTCTTGCATCCTCGAGTTGAATATATACTTGAGGGCATTGTGTCGGGCCTGTGTAGACTGTTGTCTAAACATACCCTGCACAAAATCCATTATTTCCTTAGCGGTCATAATGCCCTCGTGCTTCTTTGCTAATATGTCAGACAAACTTGCCAGCATATAGACCTTGGCCTTATTATTTGCCTTGATCCATCGATCATATGCATCACGAACATTTCGTGAAGCATTGGAGCCTGGCACATGAGGACACTCCTCAGTTAGCAAAAATTTCAGATCGTCCACTACCAATATAGTATACAGTTTGTTTTTCCACATCATCATATTCTCTCTGGTTAACTTTTCCGCACCCAATAAGGAAATTATAGAGCTAGACATTTTGCTGAAAATTTTCAAACAAAATTTGTATGAGTTTCTTGCTTTAATTGTCGAATCCAATCATGTTTTTGCTAATTATCAAATGATTCCTAGGTCATTTATAACTTGCAATGATACTCCAAAGGTTTAGAATGTATAACACCGAAGGGTAATAAAAAACACTCCTCATTTGGATCAAGACACTCTTGACCAAAACCTAATGCTAGAATAACTCTTATTTCTATAGGCTTTAGTTACCATCACTACAAGAAAAACTAGTTTTCTTGACGCTTATAAAATGCCGTATTTTTCTTTACTTGACGTTTTTCAAACCGTCAAGGAATCCACCGTCAAGAATAATACACAATACTTGACACTTATAAAGTGTTATGTATAGTCTTTTTTGACGCTTATAACGTGTCATTTTGAACATACAATCTTCACACTTTTTATTCGTCAAATGTAGTTTTATCTTGACTTTGAAAAAGTGTCGAGTTTATATTAATACTTGACGTTTTCGCTTTGTCAAAAATAAGTTTATCTTGACATTGCAGAAATGTCAAATAAAAGTTACTTGACGCTTAAAATGTGTCAAATATAAGTTTATTTTGACAGTTCTAAAACGTCAAATTAAAGGTAAACATTAACAATTGTAAAGTGTCAAATGTAAAGTTCTTTTTTGACATTTGAAAAGTGTCAATTTGAATGAAATCTTGACACATTATACATGTCTTGTTGGTTAGTGATTTTATTTTTCAATCAATTATTCCCTAAAATCTGGAATTTTCTCCATTGCATTCCAATAAATTATATTCAAAATGTATGAAATAAAATTCTATCAATAATACCTACAAAATTTCAAATCTTCTTTCTCATATGAACAATTCTAAATTGACAAGAAAGTTAAACCTCCAACATGAGTAACTCCCATCATGGTTATACATTCACAATGTAAAACTATATAGTGATTTCCACCATATATGTTCAAACACTAATCATCTCCACCATGGCTTGTCAATCTATGGGTCCTAGCCTGAACAACATTTACACAAAAAAATATTTGGTAGCCATCCAAAAAATGTGACTATCAATCCTATCTCAAGCAAAACATCTATACAAAAAATGTGACTATCAATCCAAAGTAGTATCCACCCAAAAAATGTAACTGCCACATTTACACAAAAAAAGAATATTTGGCACCTTCATATATAGCCACCTAAAAAATTGACATCAACAATCCAAAGTAGTATCCATCCAAAACTTCATCATATGTATCCACCCAAAAATTCAACCCACTCCACTCGCACTTCATATAACTCCGGTTGCGAGTATGCTTTTCTTGTATCAATATACAAACATCCAGAGTGAAATAATATAATAAATAATGTTTTGTCAAGTTTAACAATTGGAATGCAAACTAAATAACATACCGAATCTGTGACTACGATACTTCATTTTGTCATGATATCTCTCATATATCTCATGACATAATACCCACATTCAACACTTCCCACCTGTAAAGGACACTGCAATACAAAAATAAAAATCTTATGATACACGCACTAAACGTGGTCATATATAATAGAATAAAATAAGTTTAAGTACTTGCATTCACTGTTTTCCATAATATCGATTTTCGAGTTTTTTTCAAGTTCTTCTAAGATCGAAAAATTTATATTGCCCTGAGTTCGCAAAAAAAAAAAAAAAACCAAAGAAGTTTTCAATGGAGTGTAATTATAATATAAAACTAAAAAAAAAAAGAGAAGATAAAGAAAATGAATTAACTTACATGTCTATTACATTTTTTATATCTCCTCGAGAACTTGTTCTTAATGAGTCGAGATAACAACTCCAAATCCACCCAGACCATGTTTATTTTCACTTGAGAAGTCATTTGTTGCAACTTTAATGATGTCAAAATCAAATTGAATTGTCTCTATGCCACTAATTTCATCAGTGGTATCTCCAAAAGTAACACCTGAGCTAGATTAAGGCATCAACATCAATTCACTTTCATGATTGAAGCTACAAGGCATCTTTATAAAGTAAAGGGAAAAAAACGTCATAAATATAAACCACTCACCTTCAGATTTTACTAATGCTTTTTTGTGCTCTCTTCCTCAATATGAAAATGAAATGCCAACAACGCGAATGATGGCTACAACGATGGACATCACAACAACTATAACAGTTTTAGCATTATTGCCATTATTTTATGCACAATAAAGATCAGAGGCTATCATCTTAGCACTTGTTTGGCATCTTTTCATAAAACCCCTCTGGTAATAAATAATTTTTTTTTTATCGAAAGAGGGCTTAAATGTGGAATTCAAAAAAATATTTAAAGTTGTCCATACTAGAACTTAAACCTGAAACTTGAGGGGGTTGAAGACATATTAGAAGTCCTCGTTACTCTATTTTTTCTGATCTACCTACAAAATAACTTTTTTTTGTAGCCTCCTAAACTTTTACCTAAACCATATTTCACCCCTATCTATGATATACAACACCATGTGGTTTCATCTAAGCTCTACTATTCCACATCCAAACAAGTGATGCACCAATCATGCATTATAGAAAAAATAGAACTAACTTTCATGGGTGAACTTCATTGATTCTAACAATCGTTAAATTATTCACTAAAATGTGACTGCAGTAATAGAACTAGAGGAACATAATTCAAGCATAAAAGTAACATAATAGACTTTTTAGTTGACAAAACAAATCTAAGACAGAAACATATTTGAATGGGGTAACAAAATAAATCTAAGGCAAATACAAATCCAATTTGTTCTTTCAATTTTGAAAGATTGAGGGTGCAAGTTTTTTCAGAGGTTAGGAAGAACGAGAGAATAAGGAGAGAGGTAACAAGCAACAATATTCGTTCTAAGTCGAAGTTCCAATAGACAACGACTGCAATGTGGAGGCGGCGGCCAGTGGCGGTTCGAGCCCCATTTGGTCCTTAACTAATTCGCCCTCGATAGCGACAATAGTTGGTAGAGAGAGGGAGTAAGATGACCATGTCAAGATTGCCAAAGAAAGAGAGGTGATAGCCAAAATATGTGTATGCCAGTTGGTAAAATCTTTTCAAATAAAGTTCAGTCTTAGTTGCAAGTGCACACCATTATCTTTAAGTATTGAATCTCAAGAGACAATTTTAAAGTTTAAAGCAAAAATCTCCACAAATGCAACCCAAATAATCAGGCAAAGTACCTTTTCTTTTACTTGTGAAACTTTCTTTCAAAAGTCAAACTTGTTCTCTATGGTGGAGATTGTATCTTTTGAGCATTAGTCTCTTTTCATTTCTCTTGGATGAGACGTGTTGTTTCTAGTTTTTTTTAACAAAAAAACTCTTTCAATAGCTAGGCAAGTTGAGCATAAAGATATCTATAATTAATTTGTGTGGTATATAACATTTTTCATTCTACTACTACAGAGAACGAATGTCAATTTTTTTTTCTCAGTCATTTCATACCCCCTCTATTAAATAAGTAGTCCTTTCCTAGTCAAATGATCAAATGCAAGCTTTATCACGAAGAAGATCAGGAGTCAATCTCATGTGCCTGATACAAACTACACAAGTATTCTAAAGAATGAAGAAACCTACGAAGTCTATAATTTGATGCATGTTCATATTATGATTCCAGTATGGCTTAACTATTTGGATTAAAGATATTCCTAGCACTTGAAAAATCAAATGTGAAATGCTAGATGCTTCATGTAGAAAGACCCTCATAGATTTGTGCTAGAACATTTCCATTATATACTATTCCCTGAAAGACCCGAGAAAAACATAAGAATTTGTTTAGTTTGCTCGGTCGAACCTCCGAGAAAAGATATATGGCCTGCGGATATTTTTGTACTTTTTTCACACTGACTTTATGGTTGTTTAATTCATTGAATTTTATAATTAGTCTCTCACTCACAGAAGTACTGGGACTGCAATGTACATCCATGTCTGCAAATGGAGGGAGATGATAAAAGGACTTTGAGATCATTGTTATAATTCACTGATATTATTGATAGGAATGAAGATATTAAGGTTAGATTAATAGCAATACAACGACAATAGACATACCGATTTCTTGTACCATTCTTGAATTAGGAATACAAAATAGCCATGAAGGATGAGTAGGACATAGCAGAGAACAAGCAGATGATGTGCATACCAGAAGGCATTGAAGCCTGCCAAATGTTGAAGTAGCGGTGATAATTTGTCTTTGCGCCTCCTGAATAAAAGAGTTGCCAATGTGAAGCAAAAGGACATTATAATAACCATGATGATTCCAGTAATACCAGGAACACTTGCAACAAAGTCAAGGTAACTTGGCTGCTTGAAGTCAAAATTTGGCCCAAGAATTGCATTGAATTTGTTGTTTGGGCATGAAATCAATCTTGGAAAATCAAAAGCCAAATGCATAATGACATGAAGAAAAGTGCCAACTGCAATGGCTACAGCAACCGCCATGTGGAAGTGGATATGATCATCAAAAGGGAATATGGAGTTGAGAAAGATGGATCTAAGTTTGGTTAATGTGCCTCTGCAAACAAGAAACAAAATGAGAGACATGTTGAATTTGAGAGTCTCAGCGGCTCCCTTTACAATACAAACACAATAACCCATCACTTCAAACACCCCCTTCTCCCTGTACTCCATGAATTTCCAAACAAACAATCACAAATTTATTGCTAGCCACAGTGTCAAAACCCAGACTCTTTTCCAATTCCCAATGAGATTTGACCACTTTATATGTAGTAATTGTTTGCTGAAAAGGCATAGATTCAGCCTTGTCAATGACCATAATTTTCTCTGATCTTCCATCATCCAACACAATCTAAAATCATCAGAAACACACATAAATTTCAAGACATCATTTAAGGAAATAAACAGATAATAATAAAAAGAAACCAACACAAATGTATGATTACTTAATATAAGATAAAACTTCTTAGATAGGTGCTTGAAAGAAATTTTATACACAAACCTTTCCTAGTGGGGTTGAAATCAATCCCTCTGGACGTCTGGGAGAACCAATTACATGTGCCCAATACCTCTTTTGCAAAATCTTTTTCTCACCATCGTGGTTTGCCTTTAATACAATGAAAATGTAAAAGAATTAACCATGTCAGTTTGAATGATAGTAATACTTTATTTATGTTTATTTCCATCGCTTAAGAAAAATACATGTTTTGGTGCACCGAAAGTTTTCTCTCGGAAAACAGAACGGAGAACAGAAGTACTTGTGGAAGTCCTGCCAATTATGAAGATGTCACTGCTGTCCCTATCTAGCCTGTGTACCTAGCAATAAGAAAAAGCCCACATATTTGTTGTAACAAGATCAAAATTTCAATATATGGACCACCCATCAACCGAAGGGAAAAGATCAAACTAGATGCACACCACAAAGATTTTTTCTAAATCATTCTATTACATGTTGTTTCATAAAGTTGAACAAACTCACTAAAGTGAAAGTTTATCATTTAAAGGTCAAGTTCAAAAATAACTATAAGCACAAGGTGTAATATATCTAATTGAATACAACGTACAAAAGGAAAACTCACCGGCGATATGAGGCTACAACTATTGGTTTTGCGAGGAAGTTGGGCGGAGTGGGGACGACGGTGGAAGAAGAGAAGAAAATCGGAAGAGGGGCCGACGAAACACGAAGAAACTGATCAGAAAAAGCTGTTGATGCGCGAAAACGCGAAGAAGAAGAAGATGTTGGCTTCCGTGTTGGCCGGTCGACGGAGAGGACGATCGGGGAAATTGGAGGCGTCGAGAAGAAGAAAACAATCGGTTTGCTAGCGTGTCGTGGGCGGCGGAACCCAAAGAAGACGAAGAAGAAGAAGTCGTCGAGAGGGGGGCTTGCGCGCAGCGAGGGAACCCTCGTTCCCTTTCTTGTTTTTTTCTTTTTAAGCAACATGTATTAAATCTCCGTGTTTTTTTAATTTGACATTTTTAAAGTGTCGAGTTTTATCGTAGGTGAAAAAATCCGAAAAAGTCCGTCAACCTCCGCCTTTTTTTATTTTCTTGACATTTTTTTTGTTCAAATTCCATTTTACTTGACGTTTTTTCATAAAAACGTAAAGTAATTAAAAGTTGCAAGTGTCAAGTAATGTGGTTTTTCTTGTAGTGCATTATTCGATCTGGATACATACACTTCTTTTGTACCTTTTGAGTGTAACCCTTTGTCTTTAGACCATAGAGTCCCCATCCAATAAAATCCACCGAAGGGAGGATTACATTGAAAAATAGACTAAGAAAATCTTTATCCCTTTCGGGTGTCTACGGTGTTCGATCCCCTATGATCTTACGTGTAAACCGACTGAAGAGACCACAGTTTTTTTTTCACTAAACCTGCTCCCACTCACTATAAGTACCCTCTCCATTCACCTTGATATAAGTACCCTCTCCATAGGGGGATGCTCCCATTTGTGCCACGAGGCCAAGTATGAGTCTCACAATGTGAACGTCCCGGAGATACGTAGGTGGAAAAATATGTATCATATACACTTTTCCTCCCACTGGATACTTTAAAACTATAGGAATTTTACTTATGCTAAAAATCCGGCTAATGGTTTTACCTAAACTTATCAATATAAGTATTATATTGATTTTATCCTAAGTTTGCTAATATAACTCTTTATATTAAGCCTAGGATTTCTAGTTTATTAACCCCTTAATAAACTCGCTGACGCTACTATAATTTATATACTCTCTGATTAAATTTTAGTCCATGGTCAGTTCCCAGGTAAGGGTGTTCTGTTTACGTCAGCTTAAATACCCCAGCCTAGACAAAACCTTCCTTAGACAGAGTTCCCCTTTTAATTATTGTTTATAGATTACTTGGTTCTTAATTCTAATATAATTAGAACTATATAACCTAAGGTTTATTATTTCGAAGTTCTAAACATTTTAAAACTAATAATTAACCTTAGGTGACATGCCTACTATGTCATAGTGCTTGATCATTCATCTAATGAATAATAAAACATACATAACATAATCATCTCATGAATTATAATGCATGTCAATGTTGTCCATAACTTAATATAACTCTTTATATTAATTATACATGCAAACTATATAATATAAGTTTTTATATTATAAATGATGTACGGAAATGCTTAACCTAAGGTGGGATGTCTAAATTAAAAGCATACATTATGCATGATAATAATTATACAACAATTGCATAATTTAAATAGCAAAGTTAGAACCATTTTTGCACCCTAAAATTAATTTTAATAACTATAATCAAATTATATTAATTAAAATTAAATAAATTAAATATAATTAAATATAAAATGTTTTTATATTTAATATATAAAATAAAATAAACGTTTTTCGCACGTTTGAAAACTGCTGAAATAACTTCGGCGTTGCAACGCTGCGCCTTGTCCGTTTTTGCCCGTTGAGGCATGCCTCGCCTCACGACGCCTCGGCGTTACCGCTGCTGTCGTCTTCTCGATTGCACGCTTTTGCAGCGATGGCGTTGGAACGCCAATGAACAGCGTTGCAACGCCATCCACATAACAGAAAATCCACTTCAATTTTCTTTTTCCTTTTTGCTCAGTTCTTCTCAGCAACAACCTTGCCTCGATCGACACTGACTTACAGACTCGATTTACATAATAAAATGCCCAAAACAATAGGCCTTTACATTGAACAATTAAACAAAATTATGTAAATCTAAGTGTCAAAATTGAAAACATCTAATTTTCAAACCGTTTACTCATCTCATGAAAAATAGTAAATCCCACCTTGTTCTTGATCATTCCAGAACGAAAATTAAGAACGCAATTGGGCTCGGATACCAATTGAAGGGATTGAATCTCGCAACGGAAGCGATTGTGATTCGCGTGTTCTTAATTTTGTTACATGGATCTCAATCAAGAACAAATCTAACTAAGATTAAGCATGCTTTAAGAAATTGCCTTTGAAGAACTCTTTCTTCAAGTGTTCCTTCTCCCACGATCACGATCTCAGCAACTCGAACGCGAACGATTGCAGACACTACCACCGGATCTTCTCCGTTGTTCTCTAGGCGAGGGAGGAAAGTGGGTTCCTTTTGGATAAGGACTAAGGTTGTGAGAGAGATTGTGTGTGGAACTCTTCCAACACAACTATGTGATACTATAGGGTTTTTCAAAAGAGCTCCATACAAAATTGCATCTCATGCAACTATATAGGGAAATAGGATGGAAATTACCATCTTATCCTCCTTCATTCTCTCATTAGTATCTGGTTTATATGTGAATCTAATTCATATTAAAATCATATATTATATCAATTATATCATATATAACTGATATAACACCTCATATATGAAATTGAACACTTCAATTTCATTCCTACCTCTATACCCTCAATATTACAATGTTGAGCCAACGGAGGGACCGAATGGGCCTACAGTTCATGAGCTACAATGATGTGAGATTAACTAATCAAACTCTTTGATCCAGTTACTTAATATCCATTAATTACAAGTCACTCCACTATAGACTTGTAGTTGCACTCTCCTAACCATAGATTATATTGTGTTCACTGATATAATCATTACCCATGAGTCGACCCTTTACAGGTTGTTCGTAATCATGGCTTGGTCAAATTACCAGTTTATCCCTGTCATTACCTCTTTGTTCCTTAAGCACCACTGATCCTCTATTGAACAACAAGTCTAAGGTTCTACCATAGACTCATACCCTTTTAAGTTAGTTTAGAGAGCAAGACCCCGTTGTTCAAGACCTGGACTCAGTTCTTAAGGGAACAACCTATCTAATTCCTTAGTATAGGAATGAGTGAATTCCATCTTGCATAGTTAACTTCCAAGCTACCTACGAGGTTGTTTCCCTGAGAAGGTAGACTTATTGAGTCGACTAAAGGCCACTCTCACCCATACTAGTCTGAGGACAAACCCCTAGAAGCAGGAGTTCTTAACTTGCTCACGATTCAGGTCGAGTCACTAATGGCCATCTATAAATTATCAGTCTTATCCTGTTAACGGTGTTATATTGGTTAGACTATCAAGCAGTCCGGTCTTGTATGATCTCTTCATACAAGATGCCCCCACTCGCATGTCATTCCACATGAATGAGTTGGATTACCACATTTGTACTAATTACAACGTGGGTCGCATCCATGGTGTTACCAGAATAAGATTTCCACCCTTATTCTTAAACCATAGACCCTTTAGGCTATACTCTTGAACACAATCCAAATAGTGTCTACTACCCTGATATTCAAGATACACTACTACAAAAACCATATTTCTTGACGCTTATAAAATGTCGAATTTTGCTTTACTTGACGTTTTTCAAACCGTCAAAGAATCCACCGTCAAGAATAATATAAATACTTGACACTTATAAAGTGTTATGTATAATCTTTTTTGACACTTATAATGTGTCATTTTTAACATGAAACCTTGACATTTTTTATTCGTCAAATATAATTTTATCTTAACTTTGAAAAAGTGTCAAATTTGTGTTAATACTTGACGTTTTCTCTGTGTCAAATATATGTTTATCTTGACGTTTCAAAAATGTCAATAGGAATTAGATCTTGACACATTATACATGTCTTGTTGGTTTTTGTTTTTCTTCAATCTATTAAATATTCTCTAATATCTTGAATTTTCTGTATTGTGTTCCAATAATTTTTTATATTAAAAAATGCATAATTTCATCAACCAATCTTCCACACCTTTAACAGAATTCACGTCTTTAATAGTATCAAACTCTTAAGCTCATGAACAATTCTAAAATTATAAGGACTTATCAAACCTCATGTCAACAATTCAAAAATTACAAGAGATTTACAAAACAAGAGAACTTTACATTCACTAGCCTAACAGTACACTGTAAAGGGTTTAAACATGAAACTTATTGACAACACTATGACTTTGAAAAGGTCACCATAATTCTGAAACACCTTTGTCACCCGCCAAGTAGTTGAGTATTAACTACAAAACACAACATTATGCAACAAGGGTGAGCATAAACATACTAAGTAAGCAACCTACCTCTAATAATTCAGAACTCTAAAACATGCAACGAGTGAATTTACTCAATCATGCCAACCTCTCTTAAAAGACAACGATCTCGAATACTGGCTATCCATCTGCCTACTCCCCTCACTCCCTCACATCCCGAATATTGAAGGAAAGCAACTCTCAAGCTAATCCTAAGAAGCATGCTCAAAGGGTGGGAATGAGATCTAGCCTAATGTCATAAACATAGAACAAGGAGGATTAAGACGATTAACATACTTACAACACTTACAGGGGTTACAAAAAGATTAAAATGCACTTAGACTTACCAAAATGGCTCAAAGCATCTCTAGTTGATGCTTGAATCAAATTCCTGTTGCTAAATTGACTTACATGGATTATGGTTAACCAAAATGAACCTATTTGTGTTATGGCCCATAGATGAAAGTATTAAAAACTACAATTAAAAGGTATTCGGGCAATAAAACCAATGTAGGATAATTTAATCTAGTTTGGATGAGCTTAAAGGGACTAACCTTGCTAAAAGAGTCAAAACGCTTTGCTGAAAGTGTGTTGGACGATGCCCGAATCACACTCAAACTGCAAACTGAAAGTTCGTACTTGTTAGAACTAATGCTACATTACTGAAATTGATTTGAGAGAGATTTAAAACATGCAAAGTGTAACAACCCTAAATTCTGGGGGTAAACCTAACTTGGGCATTACTTAAGACACGTCGTTAACTCTGAAATTTCGGTTAACATCAAAACACTTCGAAAACAAACTATTCTTCCCAACCACAATAACTTCAAATACACAAGGGTTTGGTTTCAACAATCAGATATTTCTCAGCAGAACAACACTAATTTCATCAATGTTCAAAACACGACTTATGACTTAAAACATGCCAAGAAAGTTCAACAGAACAAGCAATCCAACAAATGTACTTAAACCAAAAAAGTTCCAACAACTCTCAAGTGCTAAACTAGACTAGAGGGGGGGGGGGAATGGACTTCATAGCCTCATAGTTTGAGGCTTAACTGATCATGGAACAATTTCAAGTTAGAATATCTTTCCTTTCTCTGTCCTAGTTGCCCAACCAACATTTCAGAGATAAAAATATACCCTAATGGAGTGTCATCAAAAAGCTGCTCCTACTCTGATTGCTTCTTCTTCGAAGTATCTAAAATGATCATGGAACAATTTCAAGTTAGAATATCTTTCACGAAAATTTAGAAAGTGAATAAGGTGAACGAAAGAGAGGGTAAGTCAAGTTAGAATATCTTTCATGTAAGTATCTAAAACTAGCTCTAAACATTTTGTTCGATTTCCTTTCTCAAAAATTTTCTGCAATTCTCTATAGAATTCGAAGAAACCAAAAAATTAAATTATCCTGAGAACTTAAGTAAGCTTATGTGTGTGAATATATAAATATGGATACACTCAACTAGTCCTATAAGTGTTAATATAAAATTACCTAAAATTTGAATGAGTTGAAGAACAAAAAAAAAACACACCACAAACCTATGAAAAAAAAAAGATAAGTCATTATTCTCCTCCTTTTTAATCTTTCAAGTTAAAACTATTAGTTAAACTCTAGATTTACTACTCACCAACATACACAGAAGCTTGCATATCAGCCTAACATAACCATATAATCACCTAACTAGATACCAACAACTATACCACAATAATTGCATTACGCGACAACTACACATCAAACTCTTCGCTCACGAGCTAGGTACAAGTCCAACTTACTACTTACTACAAGCTAATAGTACAAATAGGCTAGCCCCTCCTTCCTAGGTCAATGCCAAGCTTGCCTATCAATAAATTAAACAAAAACAAATAACATACCACTAGAGATTTCTGGGTCTAATTTTTACAACCTATCAAGATACCATGATCACAGTTCAAAATATAGAACAATAGTATTATGAGATTAAAAACTTACACCCGATGTCGAATCACAACTCTTGTTGCTGAGCAATTCACCGACTGTAGCCCAACAACAATCTCCAAATAGGAACTCGCTGCATTGCCCAACCACCACATGTTACAAACTGCCCAAACACAATTCGAACTAGTCAGAAGGAGAGATATGAAGATAGAGAGAGGCTGAAATAGAAGAGGGGAACCCTCGGGTCTCGATGCACGAAACAAAGGTGAGTTGGGTTTCATTAAGCTAGAGTTGTTGACGCACAGGCACCGTCACATAGTAAATAGTTCTGAAATCTGAAGCAGTAGACATTAAATTGAACTTTATTTTGTGAACCAATTTCTACAAAATCTGAAAGTGTGCTCGAGATGTTGTCTTTAATTATTTATCTCCAACTCTTATATGAAAAAAACTAGAGAGATCCACCTACAGTGCAACACAAGAATCTCAAATTAAGGAAAGCCACTTTGCAAGTTTCCAGAAGGCTTCTCCTGCATTCTAAACTTTCACAAAATCAATCACTAATTATACACAATATTCAGTAGAATCTGAGCAAAAGTGTTCGATTGTTTGTGGAACTAAAAATAAATTTAAGCAAGGTTTAAAAAATCTTCATAGATAGGTCATCTAAACGCTTTATGGTAGTTGTTCGACCTAAAAACAATTACAAAAAAAACATATAAGAAGCACCGTTCCAACTGCTTAAGCGACATGAAATTTTTTACAGGTACACGAGCGACGCAACTTGGGAGTTTGTGAGTTGGGTTTTGATTTCTTGTAAGGGGTTTTTATTTTGTTGTGTTTTGTTTCGCTTTGTATTTGAGACTTTGTCTGTTTTTTCATTATTTCAATGAAATTCTGTTGTCACCTTTTCAAAAAAAAAAAAAAAACAAGCATACCTTAAGAATTAGCGAGAGGTTGCTCCCATGGCCATCGGAGAATAGAGACCTCAAGTCGCCGTCGTTCAAGAACTTGTCAATTAGAAATGAATGAGAGGAAATAGAGTAAGTAAGACTATCTAATTATACAAACCAACAAGAAGCAATTTCACAAATTTATGTCTGAAAAGTAGTCACACCTCCCCATGGTTTCACAAGATTCCTGATTTTTTATCAATTATACAGAAACAAAGTTCCAAGCAATCAAAGAAAATAAATTCGATTACAACAAACTAAAACTAACTTTACTAACTCACAAAAGTTACACGAACATAATAAGCATAACATTTAAAAAACCAAAGTTATAAAACACAATAGATTTACTTAAAAACTTAGCTAACACTTCTCCTAGCTTCTTAATATTCTTCAAAAGTGTTTCTTTCTATAAATAATACCAAGTTTCCTTGTTCTTTTTTTTTTCTCTTTTTGGTAGGAACGAAAACTATATTAAACAATAAAGAATGTAAAAAGTAAAAAGTACACTGAAATATGATACATCATCCCACTGAAAAACTTCAAGATATTATAGTTGCTTCAATTTTTTGAAAAGAAAATACACTGTAGCATCAAAAAAGAATTAGATGTTGTTCACTAGGAAAAAAACTCAAAGTAGACTTTTTTAATATTATCATAACTTTGGATTGTTCACCGAAAGTTTCATGATTATACCTTTTATTTCTAAACACCCAAACGATGGTATATCTTCATCTTCTTGTTCCATTTTCTAAGCTCAACCTTCAACAATTTCAATTTCTGCACAAGAACTAGACCTGGCAAAAAACTAATAACAAAAGTTAGAGCTTAACGGAGTTTTCATTTAAAAAAAAAATGAAAATCTAAGATGACTACTTTCTCGTTTTACTCACTTGCTAGCACATGTCATTTAAAGTTAAAATTCATTATTATTTTAAAAATTGCATAACCTCATAAACATTCAACACAAGAATATATATATATATATATATATATATATATATATATAGTAGTCCTTAACAAGCTTTAGAAATTTTTAGAAATGTGTATTAAGTCAGAGACATAGTATATATGAAAAGGTCAACCATCTTAAATATTTTGGGATTCTTCTAGTACAATTTCTTTTAATTCCAAATTGTCCTAAACTGTGATAAAGGTGATATAAAAGAAAACCTAGTTTGATTGCAAAGAAGAGATACAAAGAAAGAATATGAGCATTCACCTAAAGAAAAATACAGTTGGCATGTGTATAAATATCAAGTTTGAAAGTATACAATCCTCTGAAAACCTCAAGCGATAGAAATTTGAAGGGAACTTCGAATTGAATTTATTAAAAAATTAAAGTTCAGAGATGATAAACCAATGAAAAATAAAGCAAACATAGTAGAAGAAAAGAAAGAAAATGGACCTCTCGAACAAGGAGAGTGCAATAGAAGGTGATTGTGGCGGACGAAAGGATGGGAAAGGTGATTCTAAAATCCATCGAAGACCTTGAACGTGAAGCATTGCTACTTTTGGCCTTCTTTTCAGTGGATTCAAACACCAATTTGGGATGGAGACCTGAGAAGACGAAGAGAGAGGGTTTGTTAGGGGTATGATTATGAGCAAAGGAGCCATTGAAATGGGAATGTGGAAGAGCCATGGAGAAGAGTTTTGGGAAGATGGAGGCACAGTGAGGGACCCAAGCTTGTATCCGCCATATTCGCGTGCGTACTCTACGACTGTGAATGCTTTGCTGACAAAAGAAAACCTTGATCGCCAACATCACGATTTGAAGCAAAGAGTGCGAAAGAAATTAGGTCGAGAAGAATCGTGAAACGGAAAGGTGGGAGACAGAGAATTGAGACAGGCATCTGAGAGGGAGAATTGAGAGAAATCGAAAATGAAGTTTTGTCTTCGTGAAAACAATTGAGGGGAGGGAAGTGAAAAATTTTATGTCCGCCCACTCGTTTTCCTTAATTTTGTTTTAAAAAAGAAGTATTATTAGATTTACACTTGACGTTTTTAAAGTGTCAAATTTTATCGTAGCATGAAAAAATCCGAAAAAGTCTGTCAGCTTTCGCCTTTTTTTCATTTTCTTGACGCTGTTTGTTTAAAAATCCATTTTACTTGACATTTTTCCATAAAAATGTCAAGTAATTAAAACTTGCAAGTGTCAAGAAATCTATAATTTGTAGTAGTGATACATTATAACCTTGGAGCTTAGTTTATTGGATTTATAGAGCAAAAATATAATTATATCAAAACAAATAACTCTTTATTTATTTGATCAAAATTACAACATAAGTTTAGAGCACAAATCCCATCAAGATCTACCTAGGTGGGAAGGGATTCAATAATTGGAGAGAATGGAGAAAAGAATTGAGAGAGAATTTTGAGGGAGAGCTTTTTCAAAAATCACAACAATCAAAATGATCGATTGATCCATCTCTCTTCTCACCAGAAGAAGACGAGTTCTTTGGGTAACTCCCCACACCCTATCGAGAGGAAATTGGGGAATGGTGGGAACGTGTCATCTTGTCACACTCCCAATTAACTAATAAAATTAATTAATTAATTAAATTCAATCATATTTAATTTAAATATCATCTTAATTAATTAATTGATTAAATCACATTTAATCATTTTACTCTTTATCCTATTGTTTAATGTATATCTCATGCACATTAAATTTTAACCTTTAGTTTTCAAATATGAATAAGATTCAGATTTAAATTAATATTTGAACTCTTTCAAATACTCAATTCTCTCATATAATTTAATATGAATCATATTCACATAGTTCCAAAACTTTATATTATATCGTATCTATATACATTAATATATATTCCCTAATGAATTTGAACATTTCAAATTCAAACGATCTAAGAACCCTTTAAGAGCTAGAAGGTGGACCTAATGGACCTACATATCAGAAGCTCAAACGATACGAGATTACTCGGTTGATCTCATTAACCTCTTAATCATCATTCGTTAACTGCGAGAACACTCCGCCAAAGTCTCACAGCTGCACTCTTCTCACTGCAGATATATTTATGTGTCCACGATTATTGACCAATAACAACAAGTCAATCCTTCACGAATGTTCGTAACACCAGTTGGGTCAAATTACCATTTTACCCCTTGGTTACATCTTGTACCTTAAGTACCAGTGCTCCTCTAATGAACAATTTGGTTGTGGTCCTACAACCAAACATAAGTCTCTCGGGCCAATGAGAGGATCAAGCCCTTTGTTCAAGTTCCGGAGACACCACTTAAGGGAACATTCATTTACTTACCCTAGTAGGCGTGAAGGAGTGAATTCCTTCTTGCTAAGCTATGTCCCCAGCTGCTCACTCGGTCTTGTCCCAAAGAAGGTAGGCATAATGAGTAGGCGAATCTCGCCACTCTCACCCATACTAGTCAAAGGATAATCCCTCGCGAACATGAATTTGTAACCTGCTAAGGATTTTGATCAACTTGCGTTGGTCATCCTAGTGGAATAGAAACCTAAATAGTCAACGGAGTTACACCTAGTGATTGCTATTTCGCGGTCCGGTCATATGTAATCTCATTCATAGGATATCCCCACTCACATGTCATCTACACGACCAAGTTACGATCACAGTATTTGTATCATATACAAAGTGGGCCACATCCATAGTTTTACCAGGGTAAGGTACCAAAACCTTATCACCTTACCATAGATCCTTTAGGTTGTATCTCGAACCTGAAGGGAATGAGAATCCCCACGCAGCGGAAGACGATAGAGTCGTCGTGGTATCTTTATGCAATTCATTTTCTTAAAATTAAAGTATCTAATAGTATTAGGCCAAACAAGCAAATTTAGAAGGAAAAATAGTAAGTTAGAGCCACTTACTTGTTGAAGACCGACATCAAGTTTCCTTCCTCCGATCACGAACTCTTCGTGTTCTTTTCAACGATCTCGAACTTCTTGAACAATCCCAACAAACGGACACTTCCACTCGATTACTCGGTTATTCTACTTTTGGTAGAAGGAGAATGGTGGGATTTTTTATTTGGTGAATGGAGGAGAGATTGAGAGTGATGTGTTGGAGAGAGAATTCAATTTGCTTTTTCTTGAGAAATCCAAAAATGAGGAAATGTCTTACCAACCCTTCTTGCAAAGGGGTTTATATAATGGTGATAGGTGAAGTACGTGCATCACTACAACTGGCTAACATCGATTTCCATCATCCTTCTGCCTTCTTTAGCAGCAAGAATGTGGCCAACTTAACATTTCGCTCCTCAGAGCAACTCATCACATCAAAACATTTATCGAGCTTATTCAGTCAAACCTCAGCTTCAGCTGGATCTTTGGAACCCTCAAACATTGTGGCTCCTAATTCTTTTAGGTCATCTATTCTATATGTCTTGTCTGGATCACATAGCTCTTCTCTCTATCTGGACTCTCGGGGCACTAGATCCCCTCTCAGAGTGGGCTTGGATAGGATCCTGCGCGTCCGCCCCGATCCTCGCTCGCATCGCCTCGCTGCTAGTACGTGGTGGCATGACTTCTATAACATATCAACATACTAGATATGTAATGAGTACTCAACTCAAATACACAATTCTAGACTTGTGTTCACATTCTAGTCCTGACTGGACTTACTCTTATCCTTACTTGGACCATGCTCTGCTAGTTCTATTGAACTAACTCAATAACTTGCTATGACTTTTACTTTATTCTCAGAGCTAACTTGCCCTGTCTCATTCCCATGGAGCTAACTACTCTCATACCAAGTTGTCAGACCCCCTCCCGAGCTACTTGCTAACTTAGCCCGGTAGACGGTGTGAAGCTAACAGACATCGTTCACCTCTCTAACGGTACCTGTTGACCCTGTTTTCCTTATAAGCATACTAAACTTGTATAAGAAAAAACAAAAACACAACACAGCGAAATATTGACAATTACGTAACCTGCGTAAGGGGTAACCCTACTTATGACTCTTTGGAAAACTGAAAGAGATATGAACATCACAGCCAAAAACATACCCAACCATTGATCACACAACCACAACCTAAAATGTACACATAAACATAAGTTCATAGTCCTTCTTCTATACATATAGACTTTCTATACAACTCCACCCACGTACAACATATCAAACTTGAGAAGCTTCCAAAGATTGATCGGGTTTTTCGGGCATCGGAGCTCGATCTCTACACAAAAGTGGGAAAATACTGATAGAATGAGCTACGAAGCTCAGTGAGTGACTTGAGTTTAAAAGAAAGCTATTAACTCATAAATCATCTATGAGCATATGCATCTGTAATCAAATGTTAAAAGTAACTGTGTAATCATAATAGCTTTTCATGAAAACCAGCAAGTATATCGTTAAAATCTCGTAAGGCATGTAAATGGTATTAACTCTTTTTAAAACATGTCACAATCTACGTTGTGTAGGGCACACCCAGTACAACCAACGTTTACTCTACGATGTAGTGGGGCCCGCCCAGCACTCCCATCGTCTTTGTCGTAGTGGGGCCCGCCCAGCACTCACGACAGCGTTGTTGTCACGAGAGTACACTCAACGCGTCGACAATGAGAATAAGACTGTGCACACGGTACCATAAAGCCTCGAGCTCAATATCTCGTAAGATCACATGAAAACATTTGAACATGCCACTTATCTTTTCTTTCATAAAACTCAAAACTTACTTAGCTTGTTCATAAACCGAAATCTTTAAAAAACATACTTGCTAAAACATACTTGCTCGAAATCATAACATTTCCATAGACTTCGGAAATGCAATAAACATATGCTCGTGTATAAATTTCATCAAGACATTTAAGCTCATCATGAACACTTTAAAACATTTCTAAGAAATCATGAATGCTCATAAACAAGTGTTCAAAGAAAACAATAACCTTCTAAACTCTTTCATTCAAGCAAAACTTGTATTTTCTTAAAACATAATTCAAGCATATAAAACATTTTTGAAGTTCGTTTTGTCACTCACAGTGTTAGAACTAGAGTCTTGACCCGTACACTCGACCTATTTGCTCTTGGCCTGTCAAACAAACCAAATTCAACCATTAGAACCTCGAGCTCATGCTTTTTAACCTTAAAATTGCAAGAAAACACACTTTCAAATTTTCCTGCATTTTCAAATTTTCTACCCTGTTTTCAGACAGCCATAACTTCTTTATTTTATCCAAAAACAATGTAGTTTATACCAAACTCTTCCTTTTTGAACCTTCTAAATTTCATATGAAGACATGAAATTGAAATTCCTAACAGATTGGTTCAGAAATACCTCGAAAGCTTCTTTCCCAGGAACTAACTTCTGTTGTTTCCAGATTCGATTTTCTGCTGCTACCCGAACCTTGACCTGCTATTTACAACATCTTCCAATCATTTTCTATTCATGATTTCTTCACGAAAGTTGTAGGAAATACAATAAGCTTTCCAACTATACCTAATAGAGCTTCTGATTCCAACTCTACAGACCCGTACAACCAAAATATCAGAGACTTCTCGGATTTGACAACAAATTCTGTCTTCTGCCTTCCTCTTCACAAAACAGCAACTTAAGGTCAGAATTGGCTCAAGCATCCTTCACGAACTTTATTCAAAAATTAATTATCTTTCAAGAAAATCAAACCTCAACTCTTACCTCTTCTTGTGGAGTCGAAATTAGTTATACATCAGAACTGGTCTGAATTGATCAAAGAATTTCCATGGAAGTTGAATGATTTTTCTCCTTTCTTCTTCAACCTCAAACCAGAAACTTTCTCCCCTCTTCTTCTCTCAAACCTCTCCCACGAAGCTCTGCCCTTTCTTGGTTGAAAATGATAACAAAATGGGTTGGAAATTAATTTGAAATGGTTTAATATAGCCAAACGGTGGTTTTTGTCCTTTTGTCTTTTTCTTCTTTTTCTTTTTCCTTTTCTCTTTTCCTTTATCTCTTTATTTTACTTTTCGTTTCGTTGCTTTTGTTTTCAAAGCAAATCCAAACCAAAATATATTCCTTTCTTGTTTTCTTTTGTTTTCTTTCTTTAAAAGAAATTTCCAAAGAATGATTCTCGGGTTTACAACTTACCTCCCCCTTAAGAAATTTCGTCCTCGAAATTTAGTAGTCCTTAGGTGAAAATCATCGGATACTTCCACCTCATTTAGTCTTCTAACTCCCAGGCTGCCTTCCTTACTCCGTGATGTTTCCAATGAACCCTCACGAGTGGGATCGTCTTGTTTCTCAAAACTTGTTCTTTTCTGTCGAGGATTTGAACTTATTCTCTACGTAACTCATGTCTTCTTTCAGATCAACGGGTTGTGTTTGCAGCACATGTGTCGGATCTGGTATATACTTCCTTAACATGGACACATGAAAAACATCATGTACTCGAGATTGTTCTGCTGGCAACTCCAGTTTGTAGGCTGCGTGCCCAACTGGTCCCGTTACTTGCTAAAGATCGATATATCTAGGACTTAACATACCTTTCTTGCCAAAATGAAGGACACCTCTCCATGGAGATAACTTCAAGAAAACTTGATCACCAACCTGAAATTCTAAGTCCTTTCGTCGCTTATCTGCAAAACTCTTCTGATAGCTGTTATTATAAGCGAACTCCAAAAGTGATAGGTGTGTATCTCAACTTCCCTTAACTTGAAGGACACATGCTTTTTAACATGTCTTCTAGAGTCTGGATGGTCCTCTCTGACTGACCATCTGTCTGAGAATGGAGCGTTGTACTAAAACTGAGCTTTGTCCCCATAGTTTCCTGTAAGCTAGGCCAAAACATAGAAGTAAAACTCGGATTTCTATCTGAAACTATGGACACCGGCACTCCGTATTGACTCATAACTTTGTCGACGTATAGCTTAGCAAGCTGATCAAGTGTAGACGTCGATTTAATCGGTATAAATCGTGTTGTCTTAGTGAGTCTATACACTATTACCCAAATACCATCATGTCCACTTGAAGTACGTGGTAATCTAAACAGAAAAACCATAGTAATACGCTCCCATTTCCATTCCGACACTGGCAATGGGTTAAAGAGTCCTTCTTGCTTCTTTCTAACTTGTTTAACTTGCTGACAGATTAAACATCTATCAACATAATCAACTATCTCCCGCTTCATCCCAGGCCACCAATAAGTCCCCTTCACAGTTTTACACATCTTGGTGCTTCTTGGATGCATAGCGTAGCTGAACTGTGAGCTTCCTCTAGAATAGCCTCTTTAAGCTCACCAACACTCGGAACGCATAGTCTTCCCTGTTTCTCTATGGCTCCGCCTGATCTCATTTTAAATTTTGCTTCTGGGCCCTTTTTGGACTTTCCAAACATTTTCTGCAGGTTACTATCCTCTGATTGTCTTCTTACAGTCTCTGTTACGAGTGAAGACCTGATCTGGAACTGAGCTAAAAGACTCCCTCAACTCTCTGCATTCACAACTGCCTTAGAATCCCATAGAGTACTTAAAAATGTTGCTTGAATTCCACACAAGACGTCCTTAGGAAGTCTTGACTTCCTACTCAATGCATCTGCTACCACATTCGCCTTACCTAAATGGTATTCTATGGTACAATCATAATCTTTAATCATTTCTAACCATCTTCGCTGCCTCATATTCAACTCCCTCTGATAAAAAATATACTTCAGTCTCTTATGATCTGTAAAGATTTGGCACCTCTCACCAAACAGATAATGTCTCCAAATCTTCAATGCTAAAACAACTGCTGCTAGCTCAAAATCATGGGTAGGGTAATTACATTCGTGCTTTTTCAATTGCCTTGACGCATAAGCTATTACTTTTCCTTCTTGCATCAGTACACACCCTAAACCTTGCCTCGAGGCATCACAGTAATCCACATACTCTTTTCCCAAGCACGGTGAAGTGTCAAAATAGGTGTTGTAACTAATCTCTTTTTCAACTCCTGAACATTCTGTTCACACTTATCTGACCATTCAAACTTAGCATTCTTTCTTGTTTAAGCTGTTAAGGGTAATGCTAATCGTGAGAAATCCTCAACAAACCGCTTTGTAGTGTCTGCCCAAGCCTAGGAAACTACGTGCCTCTGTCGTACTAACTGGTCTCTCCCGAGCTTGACTACAACTTTAACTTTATTTGAATCCACACTAACACCATTTGCTGAGACAACATGCCCCAAAAACACTACCTGATTCAACCAAAACTCACATTTTGTGAATTTAGCGTACAACTGTTTATCTCGTAGTTTTTGTAGAATAATACTCATATGTTCCCCGTGGGCTTTCCTGTCAACTGAGTAAACTAGTATGTCATCAATAATTACTATTACAAAGTTATCCAAATACTGGTGGAAAACCTGCCCATGAGGTCCATGAAAACTGCTAGTACCTTGTTAAACCGAATGGCATTACTAAACACTCATAATGCTCGTACCTCATTATGAATAATGTCTTAGGAATGTCTGATTCTCTGACCTTTAACTGATGATATCCCAATCTTAAATTAATCATACAAAACATCGATGCACCTCTTAACTGGTCAAACAAGTCATCTATTCAGGGTAAAGGATACTTGTTACGTATCGTGACTTTGTTTAACTGTCTATAATCAATGCATAATCTACGTGTACCATCTTTCTTCTTTACAAATAACACTGGGGCTCTCCAAGGCGATACACTAGATCTGATGTATCCCTTATCAACTAGTCCTTATAACTGCATCCTTAACTCCCTGATCTCACTTGGAGCCATTCAATACGGCGCTTGCGAAATAGGTGTTGTTCCTAGTAGCAATTCAATAGTGAACTCTACTTCCCTATCAGGTGGCAACCCTGACAGATCTACTGGAAAAACATCAAGAAACTCGTTCACAACAAGAACATCTTCTAATTTTAGCTTTTCCTCCTGCACCTCTACTACATGTGCAAGAAACGCCGTGCAACCTTTTCTCAATAACTTCTGAGCTTTGAATGCTGAAATCAAACTCGTAGGGATAATTTTCTTTTCACCCCTGAAAACCACTTCAACCAACCCTGGTTTTCTAAAAATGACCTCCTTTCTATGGCAATCCATGGAAGCATAATTCGTGAATAAGAAATCCATCCCTATGATTGCATCTAACACCTGCAAGTCTAGTGGAAGAAGATCCACTAACATAATAAGATCTTCTACAAAGATCTCACAATTCCGCAACACTACATCGACTAAAATAACATCACCAACTAGAGTGTATATAACTAACCTTTTACATAAAGGTTCTAGCTTCCCATTCAACTTAGACAAGAACATACTTAAAATAAAGAAATGTGTAGCACCTGGTTCTATTAAAATAGGTGCAGGTACATCACAAATACTAATCGTACCAGTAATGACATATGATGTATCTTCTGCTTCTTACTGAGTCATAGCGTAGACCTTTCCGTGTTGTCTAGGTCTCCCTACAATTCTCTTTAGTCTAACACCGTTGGTGCCTTCTCTTGCAGCTACTGAAACTCTCGGCTGCTCAACTGTCTGAGACTCAACTCCCTAATCCCTCTGTGCGGCTGTCCATAGCTGTGGACAATCCCTCTTGACATGTCCTGGTTGTCAGCACTGGTAGCATGTACTAACACTCACAAGACAATGACCTTGATGATTCTTGCAACAAATCACACATGGAGTTTTCCTTGCTATACTGGCAATAGACTCTTGCCCTCCCTGCAACTTGCTGCCAATCAAACAAACTAACTAGGTCCTCTTTAACTCTGTCTCTGATAGGCACTACCCACAATCATCTGTCTTGATGCCTGGCTACTTGGCTACTAGCTTGCTCCTTAAAGTCATATTGACTTGGAAACATTTACTCCAAGTGTGAACCTCCGCTGCTCACGACCATGGAAGCAGCTTGTTGTCGAAGCCTCCACAACTAGGCTTCACTATCGATCGCGCCTCTGCTATATACTGCTCAACACGTGAAGCGGTCTCTCTACAGTGGGAAAAATCAATCTACTTAGCAATGGTCAGAATCGGGAGTGCGTATCTCGTGTCGTAACCTTTTTCAAATCTTCGATACCTGTCACTCTTAGATGCCACAATCACATCAACATACCGCGACAACTCGGTATATCTTCTCTCATACTCAGCCACTGAAAGTGTCTCTTGTTTTAGTTTTAAAAATTCATCCCTCATTGCTTCTCGGTACGTGCTTGGGTAATATTTATTTTCAAATATACTTCTGAAAGTTTGCCAGTGTGAAGTACGTGCATCACTACAACTGGCTAACATCGATTTCCATCATCCTTCTGCCTTCTTTAGCAGCAAGAATGTGGCCAACTTAACATTTCGGTCCTTAGAGCAACTCATCACATCAAAAAATTTATCGAGCTTAGTCAGTCAAACCTCAGCTTCAGCTGGATCTTTGGAACCCTCAAACACTGTGGCTCCTAATTCTTTTAGGTGATCTATTCTATATGTCTTGTCTGGATCACATAGCTCTTCTCTCTATGACTTACCTACCTCCTGTGAGGAATTAACATGCTGCTTAATTCTGGCCCCTATCTGGACTCTCGGGGCACTAGATCCCCTCTCAAAGTGGGCTTGGGTAGTATCCTGCGTCCCGTCCTGATCCTGCCTGCATCGTCTGCTAGTACGTGGTGGCATGACTTCTATAAGATATCAACATACTAGACATGTAATGAGTACTCAACTCAAATACACAATTCTAGACTTCTGTTCACATTCTAGTCCTGCCTGGACTTACTCTTATCCTTACTTGGACCATGCTCTGCTAGTTCTATTGAACTTACTCAATAACTTGCTATGACTTTTACTTTATTCTCAGAGCTAACTTGCCCTGTCTCATTCCCATGGAGCTAACTGCTATGATACCAAGTTGTCACACCCCCTCCCGAACTACTTGCTAACTTAGCCCGGTAGACGGTTTGAAGCCAACAGACATCGTTCACCTCTGTAACGGTATCTGTTGACCCTGTTTTACCTTATAAGCATACTAAACTTGTATAAGAAAAAACTAAAACACAACACAACGATATATTGACAATTACGTAACCTGCGTAAGGGGTAACCCTACTTATGACTCTTTGGAAAACTGAAAGAGATATGAACATTACAGCCAAAAACATACCCAACCATGGATCACACAACCACAACCTAAAATGTACACATAAACATAAGTTCATAGTCCTTCTTCTATACATATACACTTTCTATACAACTCCACCCACGTACAACATATCAAACTTGAGAAGCTTCCAGCAGACTATGGCAGGTTTTCAAGCACCGGGAGCTCGATCTCTACCTGAAAAATGGAAAAAATACTGATAGAATGAGCTATGAAGCTCAGTGAGTGACTTGAGTTTAAAAGAAAGCTATTAACTCATAAATCATATCACCTGGCCATCTATGAGCATATGCATCTGTAATCAAATGTTAAAAGTAACTGTTTAATCATAATAACTTTTCATGAAAACCAGCATGTATATCGTTAAAATCTCGTAAGGCATGTAAATGGTATTAACTCTTTTTAAAACATGTCACAATCTACGTTGTGTAGGGCACGCCCAGTACAACCAACGTTTACTCTACGATGTAGTGGGGCCCGCCCATCACTCCCATCGTCTTTGTCGTAGTGGGGCCCGCCCGGACTCTCACGGCAGTGGCGTTAATCACGAGTACACTCAACGTCGACAACAGAATAAGACCTGTGTGCACACGGTACCATAAAGCCTCGGCCTCAATATCTCAGAAGATCACATGAAAACATTTGAACATGTCAGCTTATCTTTTCTTTCATAAAACTCAAGCTTACTTAGCTTGTTCATAAAACTGGAGATCTTTAAAAAACATACTTGCTAAAACATACTTGTTCGAAATCATAACATTTCCATAGACTTCGGAAATGCAATAAACATATGCTCGTGTATAAATTTCATCAAGACATTTAAGCTCGTCATGAACACTTTAAAATATTTCTAAGAAATCATGAATGCTCATAAACAAGTGTTCAAAGAAAACAATAACCATCTAAACTCTTTCATTCAAGCAAAACTTGTATTTTCTTAAAACATAATTCAAGCATATAGAACATTTTTGAAGTTCGTTTTGTCACTCACTGTGTTAGAACTAGAGTCTTGACCCGTACACTCGACCTATTTGCTCTTGGCCTGTCAAACAAACCAAATTCAACCATTAAAACCTCGAGCTCATGGTTTTTAACCTTAAAATTGAAAGAAAACACACTTTCAAATTTTCCTGCATTTTCAGATTTTCTGTCCTGTTTTCAGACAACCGTAACTTCTTCATTACTTATCCAAAAATAATGTAATTTATACCAAACTCTTCCTTTTGGAACCCTCTAAAAATCATATGAAGACATGAAATTGAAATTCCCAACAGATTGGTTCAGAAATACCTCGAAAGATTCTTTCCCAGGAACTAACTTCTGCTGTTTCCAGATTCGATTTTCTGTTGCAACCCGAAACTTGACCTGCTATTTACAACATCTTCCAATAATTGTCTATTCACGATTTCTTCACAAAGGTTGTAGAAAATTCAATAAGTTTTCCAACCATACTTAATAGAGCTTCTGATTCCAACTCTACAGACCAATACAACCAAAATATCAGAGACTTCTCGGATTTGTGACAAAAGTAAATTTCGCCTTCTTCCTCCTTCTTCAAAACAAAGAACTTAAGGTCAGAATTAGCTCAAGCATCCTTCACGAACTTTGTTCAAAAATGAATTATCTTTGAAGAAAATCAAACCGCATCTCTTACCTCTTCTTGTGGGGCTCGAAATTAGTTATACATCAGAACTGGTCTGAATTGATCAAAGAATTCCATGGAAGTTGAATGATTCTTCTCCTTTCTTCTACAACCTCAAACCAGAAACTTTCTCCCCTCTTCTTCTCTCAAACCTCTCCCACGAAGCTCTGCCCTTTCTTGGTTGAAAATGATAACAAAATGGGTTGGAAATTAATTTGAAATGGTTTAATATAGCCAAACGGTGGTTTTTGTCCTTTTGTCTTTTTCTTCTTTTTCTTTTTCCTTTTCTCTTTTCCTTTATCTCTTTATTTTACTTTTCTTTTCTTTGCTTTTGTTTTCAAAGCAAATCCAAACCAAAATATATTCCTTTCTTGTTTTCTTTTATTTTCTTTCTTTAAAAGAAAATTCCAAAGAATGATTCTCGGGTTTATTCCTTTCAATCCCAATTATTTTAAAGTGCTGAGTGAGAGGAAATAAAGTGTATGAGATACATTTAATTTTCCATCCACAAATCTCCGTTAAGTTCGCACCGTGAGATCCATGCTCGGCCTCGTGTCGCAAATGGGAGCGTCCCCCTACGGGTGGCATTTGTATGGGTCAATATCAACGTGAATGGAGAGAGTACTTATAGTGAGTGGGAGCGGGATCTGTGAAAACGGGACCCACAGTCTCTTCTTTCGATTCACAACGTGAGACGCCTATGATCCGCCTGCTAGTTTGGCTTGGACCAGACAATCCCTAGGAAGGGCCTTGATCATGGGAGTCGGAACACCGTGAATTCCCGAAAGGGATACGATTTCCTTGTTGGTTTTCCTTCTTAGTCCTCCCTACAGCGGCTATTGTTTGGACGGATACTTGGAAATTGAAAGATTGAGGGTGACACTCACAGGATTCATTTATAGTTAATGGATTCTGACCGAAAAATGGTAACTGGATGCCTAATGGAATAAGAGTTACTCTGGTATTAGGGTCTGGTCGAGAGAGTCTTGTCCTAGAGGAGGAGTGGTTTTGTCTACCCTACGGTGGCGGTCATTCTAAACCTTTTGGGTATCATTGCAAATTTTTGAATGACCTAGGGATCATAGGATAAAAATTTTCTAAAACTCGATTGGATTTACAAAAGTTTTTGCGAGACTAATACAAAGATTTTTCATTTTTTTTCAGCAACAAAATGTCAAACGCTTTTAACGCTCCTTTAGCTTCCGTTAAGTTAGTCGGCGATAGTATTTCGTGGAAAAATAATATAGACACGATTTTGGTAAATGACGACTAGGAGATCGCGCTCACTGAGGATGGTCCTCAGGTACTCGTTTCAACGGTCCTATTCAACAATCTACAAACCTTCCAGTCCTTGGTGCAAACTATGGGACAGGAAGCTGAGGCAAGTGTTGCCTTAAGACCTTTTCACAGGGGTATGACCTCTAGGATAATGTTTGTAGACTCTTCAGGCCCTAACGGGAAGAAAGAGAAGTTGAAGGAAGTTAAGGTTGACCGCGCTGCCGCTCTAAAAGGAAAAAAATCAAGGATGTTGCGAGAAAGTGTTTCTCTTCATGCAACGGGGACGGACACACGAAAGGAGTTGTCCCAAGTTCCTCGATGAAAAGAAGATGACAGGTAAATGTGATTTACTTGTCAGAGAAACTTGTTTAATGGAGAGTAATGACTCTGCTTGGATATTGGATTCAGGCGCCACTAACCATGTTTGCTCTTCTTTTCAAGGATTAAGTTCTGGCAAATGGTGCAAGAGGTGAGATAAGATTCGTGGCCGGATCAGGAGAAGTTGTCTCAAATTTGCGACAAATAGGCACTGAGTGAAGTGTTTTTAGCGGAAAGTACTTATTATTAGATAATATGTACATAGTTCTTGGGTTTACGAGAAACCTAGTTTCTATTTCCTGCCTATTGGAACAAAATATTTTTGTTTCATTCAAGAGTAATAAAGCATTTATTTCTCGAAATGGAAATTTGATTTGTTACTGCTTCGCTTGAGAGCAATCGATATGTTTTGAACCCTAATTCGGTCAAAAGTGTTTTGAACACCGAATTGTTTAAAAAAAATTTGAACGCGAACTAAGAGATTAAAAGTTTCTCAAAAGAAAGTGCCCATCTTTGGCATCTTCTGTTAGGCCACATTAATCTCAATAGGATAGAGAGACTAGTGAAGAGTGGACTTCTAGCGAGTTGGAAGAAAACTCTTTACCGGTGTGTGAGTCATGCCTTGAGGGCAAAATGACCAAACGTCCTTTTAGTAGAAAAGGATATAGAGCCAAAGAGCCTCTTGAGTTAGTACATTCGACCTCTCGTGGTCCGGATGAATGTTAAAGCTCGGGGTGGTTATGAGTATTTCGTGTCTTTCATGAGCGATTACTCCGGATATGGGTATATTTACCTAATGCACAGAAGTCCAAACACTTGAAAAGTTCAAGGAGTTCAAGGCGAGGTTGAGAACTGTTAGCTAAATCGCTTAAAACACTTTGATCGGATCGAGGTGGAGAGTATATGGACACTGAATTCCAGGACTATTTGATAGAACATGGAATTACGTCCCAACTCTCAGCACCTAGTATGCCACAACAAAATGGTGTATCGGAGAGGAGAAACAGAACCTTGTTGGACATGGTTTGGTCGATGATGAGCTATGCTCGTCTCCCTGATTCTTTTTGGGGTTACGCAGCGTGGAGATCTGCGATTTACATTTTGAACACAGTTCCATCGAAGAGTGTTTGTGAAACACCTTTCGAACTCGGCATGGTCGTAAAAAATCGGTTTGCGTCATTTCGAATTTGGGGATGCCCACCCATGTGTTGGTGTCAAACCCAAGAAGTTGGAACCCCGTTCAAAGTTGTGCCTCTTTGTAGGTTACCCAAAAGAGACTAGAGGTGGTTACTTTTACGATCCTAAGGATAATAGGGTGCTTGTGTCGACAAACGCTACTTTAGTTCAGGAATACCACATCAGGGATCACCTACCAAGGAGTAAATTTGTGTTGAATGAAATGGATAGTTCATCAGCAAGAGTTGTTGATGGTGCTAGTACGTCAACAAGTGTTGTTGATTCTAGCACGTCTAGTCAAGTCCGTTCCCAAGAGTTGGGAATGCCTCGATGTAGTGGGAGGGTTGTGAGACAGCCTGAACGTTACATGGGTTTAGTTGAAACCCAGGTCGTCACTCCTGATGATGACTGTGAGGATCCATTGATCTATGATCAGGCAATGGCAGACGTTGACAAAGACGAATGGATTAAAGCCATGGACCAGGAAATGGAGTCGATGTACTTCAATTTCGTCTGGGAGCTTGTGGACCAACCGGATGGGGTTAAACCTATTGGTTGCAAGTGGATCTACAAGCGTAAACGTGGCGTAGATGGGAAGGTGCAGACCTTCAAAGCTCGACTAGTTGCAAAGGGTTTTACCCAGGTGGAAGGGGTTGACTATGAGGAAATCTTTTCACCTGTTGCCATGGTAAAGTCAATTAGAATCCTTCTGGCCATTGCCGCATATTATGACTATGAGGTATGGCAGATGAATGTCAAGACCTCCTTTCTGAATGGCAACCTTGACGAGACCATCTACATGGACCAACCCAATGGGTTCATTTCCCAAGACCAAGAGCAAAAAGTTTGCCGGCTTAAAAGGTCTATTTATGGACTGAAACAAGCCTCGAGGTCTTGGAATATAAGGTTTGATGAGGCGATAAAATCTTATGGCTTTGATCAAAATGTTAATGAGCCTTGTGTCTACAAGAAAATCGTCGACAAACTGTCGCATTTCTTATATTGTATGTGGATGATATCCTTCTCATTGGGAATGAGGTAGGATTTCTTACTGACATTAAGGAATGGCTGGCTTCGCAATTCCAAATGAAAGATTTGGGAGAGGCACAGTATGTTCTAGGTATCCGTTGTCCTAACCAAGAAGAGCAGAGCGCTAGCCATGTCTCAAACGTCTTATATTGACAAGATGTTGTCTAGATATAAGATGCGAGAACTCCAAAAGGGCTTCTTTGCCTATCGGGCATGGGGTTCACTGTCTAAGGATTAATGTCCTAAGACGCCTCAAGAGGTTGAGGATATGAGACGAATCCCCTATGCTTCAGCTGTAAGGAGCCTGATGTATGCCATGCTGTGTACTAGGCCCGACATTTGTTATGAAGTTGGGATTGTCAGTAGGTATCAATCCAATCCAGGATTAGATCACTGGACACCCGTAAAGGCAATCCTCAAGTATCTTAGGAGAACGAGGAACTACAGCCTTGTGTATGGGAGTGGGGATTTGATCCTTACGGGATACACAAATTCTGACTTTCAGACCGATAAGGATTTTAGGAAATCCACTTCGGGGTCAACCTTCATTCCGAATGGAGGAGCTGTAGTGTGGCAAAGCATCAAGCAGGGATGCATCGCTGATTCCACGATGGGAGCCGAGTATGTTGCGGCTTGTGAAGCTGCAAAGGAAGCTGTTTGGCTCAGATAGTTCATGACGGATTTGGAAGTTGTTCCAAATATGAACTTGTTGATCACGCTATTTTGTGAAAACAGTGGTGCAGTAGCCAACTCGAGAGAACCTCGAAGTCATAAAAGCGGCAAGCATATAGAGCGTAAGAATCACCAGATACGGGAGATTGTGCACCGTGGAGACGTGACAGTCACGCAGATAGCTTCGGAGCACAACGTTGTTGATCCATTTACAAAGGCCCTCACGGCTAAGGTGTTTGAGGGTCACCTTGAGAGTCTAGGTCTTCGAGTGCTTCCTGACTAGGGCAAGTGGGAGTATTGTAAAGGGGTATTCAATGCCCTAGTTTATTGTATTACTTTATTGTACATTTGAGAAATGTATCATGTCCTCCACTAGCTTAGTCCAAGTGGGAGTTTGTTGGGATGTATGTCATCATCTCGTGTAGTTTGTAATATTCCAAGTTGTAAATGAATAAGAGTTATTTATTTCAACATTGTGTAATAAATAAGAGTTATTTATTTAAACTTTGTGTCTCGCATTTTTCATAAACTTAATCCAATAAACTAAGCTCCAGGGTCATTGTATTATGAGAGAACTAAGAACTCGAACGGTGTGTAGTGGACACACAGGGAAGATCGCGTTCGAGTTAATGACCCAATCGGTCAACAGTATATGGATAGGGTTGGAGACCTAATCATGGATACACTGTGGATGCAGCCCGCTTTGTATTAGATACAAACGAGGTGATTTGACTCGTTCATGTGGTTGACATGCGAGTGGGGGCATCCTGTGCAATGAGATTGTACAAGACCGGACCGTGAACTATTAGACATACTGATGTAACACTGTTAACAGTATAGAGCTAATAAATT